>JBBBDQ010000424.1:2277500-2475000 GCA_037127315.1 Ascarosepion bandense | reverse complement strand
TCTGGCAAATATTTAATATATATATATATATATATATATATATATATATAATTTCTGGCAAATATTTAATGTATATATAAATAATTTCTTGGTAAAATATTTAATATATATAAATAATTTCTGGCAAATATTTAATATATATAAATAATTTCTGCAAATATTTAATATATATATATAAATAATTTATAAATATTTAATATATATAAATAATTTCTGGCAAATATTTAATATATATAAATAATTTCTGGTAATATTTAATATATATATATAAATAATTTCGGTAAATATTTAATATATATATATAAATAATTTCTGGCAAATATTTAATATATATATAAATAATTTCTGGGTGAACATTTAATATATATATATATAAATAATTTAAGGGGGTTTAATATATATATATATATAAATAATTTCTGGCAAATATTTAATATATATATATAAATAATTTATGAATATTTAATATATATATATATAATAATTTAAGTAAATATTTAATATATATATATATATAATTTATAAATATTTAATATATATATATATATATATAAATAATTTGGCAAATATTTAATATATATATATATAAATAATTTATAAATATTTAATATATATATATATAAATAATTTGGCAAATATTTAATATATATATATAAATAATTTATAAATATTTAATATATATATAAATAATTTGGTAAATATTTAATATATATATATAAATAATTTTCATAATATTTAATATATATATATAAATAATTTATAAATATTTAATATATATATATATATATATATATATATATATATATATATATAAATCATTTCTGGCAAATATTTAATATATATATATATATAAATCATTTCTATAAATATTAATATATATATATATAAATCATTTCTGTATGTACATATATATATATATATAAATAATTTCTAGAAATATTTAATATATATATATATAAATAGTTTCTATAAATATTTAATATATATATATATAAAGAATTTCTGGCAAATATTTAATATATATATATATAAATAATTTCTGTGAAATATTTAATATATATATATATATAAATAATTTCTTAGTAAATTATTTAATATATATATATATAAATAATTTCCTGCAAATATTTAATATATATATATAAATAATTTAAATATTTAATATATATATATAAATAATTTTTAAAATATTTATTATATATATATATATATATATATATATATATATATAAATTATTTCTGGCAAATATTTTAATATATATATATATATAAATAATTTCGGCAAATATTTATATATATATATATATATATATATATATATATAAATAATTTCTGGCAATATTTAATATATATAAATAATTTCTGGCAAATATTTAATATATATATATAAATAATTTCTTATTAAATATTTAATATATATATATAAATAATTTCTGGCAAATATTAATATATATATAAATAATTTATAAATATTTAATATATATATATAAATAATTTCTGGCAAATATTTAATATATATATATAAACAATTATAATATAATATATATATATAAACAATTTCATAAATATTTAATATATATATATAAACAATTAATAAATATTTAATATATATATATAAACAATTTCTGGCAAATATTTAATATATATATATAAACAATTTCTGGCACATTTAATATATATATATAAATAATTTCTGGCAAATATTTAATATATATATATAAATAATTTCTAAGTAAATATTTAATATATATATATATAAATCATTTCTGGCAAATATTTAATATATATATATATAAATCATTTCTGGCAAATATTTAATTATTTAATTTTGCATAATATTTAAAAAATCCAAAATGGGGATGAAATCCAAAAAAGAATAATTAAACTTAGTTTTCATTGGTAGCTCATTAAAAACTATCTGTTCTCTTATATAAACCAAAGTTAAACTTTCTTTATAACAGAGTTTGATCTCTCCTACTTACTAATGAGATATTCTGTTATGGTAACAGAAGGTATGATGTGACATGAATAAACGAATATGGCTCATGTTACCAAGACAATATAATATCTCAATAAGTAGGGGAACTCAGGCTGTTAACTCATCAATGTCCACTGTAAAATCTAGTATTAATTATGAAAATAAAAATCAGTTATTAATTATAGTCATTTTGTAAAATTCTGTATTAATTATAGTCATTGGAGTCATGGTGGAGGAATGGATAGATTGAGGAATTGTAGTAGAAATTTTAAACTCTAGTTGAGTTCATTCATTCACTTACATGGTAATAGCTTTGGGAAAGGTATGAATAACCACCCCCAAGCTATGAATAAATAGCTGGACAGATTGAGCCCTGTAACCTTCTAGAAGAAGGAAAACTCTGATTTCAAACAAGCTTGAAGAGGATTAAGCTCTGTCAGGCTGTCTTGCCCAAGACACGCCACTGCTTCTATAGCTGCAGTAGATGTATTGTTTCTATAAACCCTAAGGGGCTATGAGATTTGTGGTAAATTATAGGTTTATTCCTAGAACCCTTCTTCTACAATATGGGTGTAACTATAAAAATTAAAATTATATCCAATTTTATATATAGGTTTCTAAGTAAAATAATAAATAAAATGTTTGTTTTTTTTAAATCCAATATTATGTTTTTATTAAAAATAATCTGTTATTAATTCATCAATGTCCACCTTAAATTCTGGTATTAATTCTTCTTTATATGCTGTGGCACCTCAGGTGATCATGGCTCTTCACAATTTTCTATCCTTTGTAGCTCTTAATATTTTTGTTATTTCTCCTAAATCCTGTTCTGCCATATATATATATATATATAAACAGACTTTCCACTCAAATATGAGTATTGATAAAAAAAATAATAATGTTAAAAAAATAAAAATTCAAATATGTTGGCTAATGCCAGTTTCGTAAATTTTCGTATAACTCCATATATATATATATATATATATATATATATATATATATATATTATTATTATTATTATTATTATTATTATAATAGTTACATCTTGATCATTCACAAAAACCTGAAACTGGTTGCGACCCAGGTTTCATACACATAAGTGTAATCCTTAGGTCACCGGAATACAAGGTTAAATTTTCTCAGAGCATTTATACCCCAGATAAGTGCAAGATGTTAAAAAGTACAGGGGTGTTGGAATCAACCATTCTGTTTGAGAGTGATTGCCAACTGGCTAAAATGCTATAATTATCATAAATACCCCGAGAGAAGTGGGGGTGAGGAAACCTTCAACGGGAAAGAACATTCATCTCGGTGTAAGAAATGTGCTCAATGTAAAAAACTGAAGTAATCGAAGCATTTGGTGGGAAAGCTTGTCATGAAGACATAAAGAGACAAAATGTCTAAAAAGTGCTTACTTCCACCAAAACATCCGACACCCCAAGCCAACAAAGCTTATTATGCATAGAATAGGAACTTGTAGTTATAAAACTACTAAAGGTACAGCAAGATACAAAGTGCTCAATACCACACAGTGGTAGAGCTAAATATTATTGTAATTACATCTAGATCGTTCCCAAAAACCTGAAACTGGCCGTGACACATAAAGGTAATCCTCAGGCTGCCGAAAAACAAAGTTAAAATTTAACCTTGTATTCTGGCGGCCTGAGAATTACTTATGTCTATGAAACCTATATATACATAAAATCGTTTTTGGCAAATATTTAATTTAAAATGGAGATGAAATCAATAAAAATAAGCCTAAGCTCTCTGAGTATATTATGCACTATTTTCCTCTGACCCTCTTTCCTTTGATCTGTTCAGTGAATATAAGGTTTTCCAAGCCCTCTTTCCTTAATATGTGGCCTAGAAGCCTCCATCTGTCTTGATTTTCCAAGCCCTCCTTCTTCATTATGTGCCCTTAAAATATCCAACAGCCTCTTTCTGATATAAAGTCTAAGTTTCCTTTTTGTTTCCATTTTCTTTAAAACTTTGTCATTGCTCAAATGTTCATTCCTGATATTCTCAGCATCCTTCTGTAGAGTGACATTTCTGTTGCCTCAGTCTCTTTTTCATCTTTGAGGATGTCTAGCATTCACTGTCATATAGGAGGTCAGGTCGCATAACATTTATGTACTCTTTTCTTTGTTTTTATAACGTTTTTCTGTCTCTTAATATTCTGATTATCTTTTGCAATGGATCTTTCCAAATGTGTCTTCAGCTTTCAGTGTTGCACTTTCCATCTTCTGTTAGAACACTTCCCAGATATTTAAAATAAAATCTAGTATTAATTGTAGATTTCTGAAAAAATAAAACGTTTATTTTTTAAAAACCTTGTATTAATTATGTTTATTATTATAATTAATATATTTGGTATTAATAGCAACTGTCAGAAAATGGGACTGTAGGCATTAATAAATTAATCTAAAGTAACCATTTCTTTTAATAAGTCTTCAGTAACTTTTTTAAAAATCAGAAATAATGTAATGAATGGAATCAGGAAAATGGGTATAAATAATTTGGAATTGTTGGTTGTAAAGCAATTCTATATCAAAAAAACGTTTTTTTCTTTCTGTTTTTTTTTTTTAATAAAATCCCATATATTCTGCTGAAATATATCTGGAAGATTTTTATAAAAGGAGATTTGTCAGTGTCTTGTTTTAGTACACCCTGTTTTTTGTATGTATGAAGAAAAACTGGTGGGGGGGGGGGTGATGAAGTATAAAATCTGTTGCAAGAGTTGCATGGGTAAAACAGTGGGGTTAGAATTTGAAGGTGTCAATCCTCTTTTTAAATAATTGTCACTTTGTTCACGAAAAGACCCTTTCATCACTTGACAGATGTACTCAGTGACAGCAAACAAGAAATTCTCTTGTTAATGTTCATTGATTTCAATTCCCAGCAAGCACACTTCCTGTGGTGCAGATTCCAAGAAAAGACTGGGTCATTGATGAGGAAAGACCAAATTAAATTCAGATCAGAGCCATGGGTGTTTTGTTCAAGCAGTTCTTTTTTTAATTTTTTCGTTTTCTTAATAAAATATATCAGATTTTCATTTCACTATTTACATTCATGTCTTTTCTTATTTTTATTCCCTTACCATAAGTAAAAGACATTGAAAGGACTAAGTCTTTTCAGTTTTGCATGTATATCATTTATTTTCTTTCACATTAAAATGAATGATACTTCCTGCAATGTTTGTCAGGATTTATTAAGGTATAAATTAGAAAAATTGACTATTGAAGCAAAGGACAGCTTATATATTTTTTTTTCTCTTGCTGTACTATTTGTTAGTTTCCAATTTTAATATATATATATATATATATATATATATATATATATATATATATAGTTTTTTATCCATATTTTAATTTTTACTCTAATTTATAATATTAGGTTAAATGAATTTACATCTTTGTGTTGCTTCTTTAAATATCCTTTATTTTATGTTCTATGAATAATATTTCAGTTTGTGTATGGAATTTCATTTCTTTTTTTTTTTTAAATGCTGAGAGATCCGAGTTGTAACTATGTGTAATTATCTGTCTGCATCCCATTTCCATTCTAATTTTGAATTCTCCTCCTTAGCTATTTTCATTGGCTTTCTCTTCTCAACACCTTTTCACTTCTTTTTCTCTTTACTTTTAACTTCTGTATTTTTGCTTTTCCTCTTTCTTTTCATTTTCTTGATTTCTCATTGTATTTTCTTCTCTTTTTTCCCTCTTTATTTCTTCTTTTTTGCTTTATTAAATCCTTTTACCCTGCACAGAAAATTTTTCAAAAAATCTAAACATTGTTTTCATAAAATCAAGTTTTCAAATAAAAGCATTTATTACCATCATTGTTAACTACTAGATGAGACATTGTTCTTTCAATGTTGAAACAAAATGTGCAATTTTGTAAAAGCTTTTACATGTTCTAACATAATAATAAATGTTCATTGCTCTATTTTTATATTGAGCTCTGTTTTAAATTAATGTTTTGAACATTGCAATTTTATTCTTCATTCTTCTTCATTTGGAGATATATATATTTCCTTCCTGTCATGCTCAAGGCTCTGATTATTATTAATTTTATTTTCTTGTGTCTTAATGTAACATACTCAATAGTGGGTATATCAATGAATGTGATGCTGTCATTTTAGATAGCATGTCGATATAAATATTTTGCCATCATTTTTGGTGGTACAGGCCCACTTTATTATGATTACTTAGTTCTCATTTGATTCAGTCATTATTGATTTCTTCTCTATAGCATTCATAAAAAAATTACAGTAAATTTTCATTTTAAATCCTGTTGCTTTCCCCTTCAAATTTATCCAAAATTTATCTCTGTGCAAATGTATATGCTGAACTCAAATCAACTGTTAGTTATTGAAGAAACTTACCTTTTTTTATCTAAATGTCCATAAGAAAAAACGGAACTATATCTTGCACTTTTTCTCTCCTGTAACTCTTACGAAGTCATGTAATTAACTGCAGAATGATAGACTGCATAATACAATCAATTTTTGGTAGATTTTTGCTTGATTTTTCTTCATTTACTGATACTTCCGGCGATGTACTTCCAGGAATTAAAGTAATGCGCTATTGTATTTCTACGCTTATTGCTCTCAAAACCGGAAGTACATCGCCAGAAGTTTCAGTAAAGGACGAAATTCAACCAAAATTGCTGCCTACGTAGAACGTCATTCTGCAGTTAATTACATGACTTCATGAGAATTACGGGAGAGAAAAAGTGTGAGATATAGTTTTTTTTATGGACTTTCAAAGCAAATAAGGTAAGTTTCTTCAATAACTAATTGTTGATTTGAGTTCAGCATATACATTTGCACAGAAATAATGCTATTTTGGATAAATTTGAAGGAGGAAAAGCCATTGGTACCTAAAACGAAAATTTACCAAAATTACAATAAAACAGTTCCTGTTTATTAACATAGTTCTCCTTACTTGGTGCCACAAATGTGACTTTTTCTTGTTTTTTTTTTTTTTAATCATTTCACTCCAAGCAAGGCAATAAAGTCACTAAGGGCTAAGTGGTTACTGAGTGTAAGAGGATATAAAAAAGAAATTATAATTTATAATATAGAAAAGAAGGTGATAGCTTAATTTTTTTAAGCTGATGCTATGTGATTATGGGTTAATTTGGATAAAAGGAACAGTAATGCAGAGTGTTTCCAGGTATGGGTTAAATAGCAGGACAGATTGGGTTCTATAGCCTTGTTTGGCAACCAGTTCACCACAGAAAAAAATGGCAGCTTACTGCTGGAAAATATCCTGCCTAGTTAGTCATGGATCAAAAACGACATGATTACCCAAGCGTGTATCATGTATGGCACTTAACTGGCTGAATACAGAGTGTGGAAAAAATACCTCTGACATTTTAAAGGTTGATGAAAAGACCAAGGTAATTGCTATCAAAAACTTTATTTCACTGTTGCTTAAACAAAGGGATACAGTTTTTATTGATTTGGTTTTAAAAATAACATCCTCTAAATGGTGGCCTCTATTCATCATACACAGTTGTAGATGAATTCTAAAGTTTTCCAGCACCCAGAAGTGCTTTGCAGTTTTTCAGGTGACTTTCTTTTAAGCAATGAAACTCTGGTCCTGACATTTTTGACCGACTATATTGAATTAATAGCTAAATCTACTACAAAGAAGGTCAGGTCCCTGTGTCAGGTCAGAAAGTTTTTTTTTTTTAATATATCATGCAACCGAAGTTGGGCAACGTTGAGCCTGGTCGGTGCTTGGATGGGTGACCGCTTGGGAGTGCCAGGTGCTCTAAGCGTGTAGTGGCGGATGTGCGTTGTGGTGCGGTGGATGTCGGCTCGGAGGGGGAAGTCGGTGAGCTGAGTTCGAATTCCAGTTGAGTGCCCTGCATTCACTTAAGCACTGGTACCCTTGGGAAAGGTATTAATTAGTCCCTTCCCTGCAGTTATGGGTTAAATAACAAGGGTAGGACATGGGGTCCCTGCCATTAAAAACAAATCCCAATGAATGTTGCAAAACAAAAACAATAAAACAAATAAACTAAATAAAACAAATCAGAAACGATTTTCAGTATTAAATGACCTAATGAAGGTTGATATGCTGGTTAAATGAACCAACTCACTAAATATTTTGATTGGTTTGGTCAGTTGATTTTGTTTATCAACCTCTATGGATTATCTAATGCCAAAATATAATTATGCAATTTTGTTTCCAAGAAACTATCGCCCGGTTCACACTCCACCCACATCTATTGAACGGGTGAAGAGGCTGATCCCTTGTTTCCTGTTTAGGATGCGGTTTCCGGTTTTCTCTTTTCCAATCTTTTCACTCTTTTCCTTTATTTTTTTTTTTTCAATTGGAGTAGATAGACTAAACTATCGCCCGGTTCACACTCCACCCACATCTATTGAACGGGTGAAGAGGCTCATCCTTTGTTTCCTGTTTAGGATGCGGTTTCCGGTTTTCTCTTTTCCAATCTTTTCACTCTTTTCCTTTATTTTTTTTTTTCAATTGGAGTAGATAGACTAAACTATCGCCTCGGTTCACACTCCACCCACATCTATTGAACGGGTGAAGAGGCTCATCCCTTGTTTCCTGTTTAGGATGCGGTTTCCGGTTTTCTCTTTTCCAATCTTTTCACTCTTTTCCTTTATTTTTTTTTTTCAATTGGAGTAGATAGACTAAACTATCGCCCGGTTCACACTCCACCCACATCTATTGAACGGGTGAAGAGGCTGATCCCTTGTTTCCTGTTTAGGATGCGGTTTCCGGTTTTCTTTCTTTTCCAATCTTTTCACTCTTTTCCTTTATTTTTTTTTTTTCAATTGGAGTAGATAGACTAAACTATCGCCCGGTTCACACTCCACCCACATCTATTGAACGGGTGAAGAGGCTCATCCTTTGTTTCCTGTTTAGGATGCGGTTTCCGGTTTTCTCTTTTCCAATCTTTTCACTCTTTTCCTTTATTTTTTTTTTTTCAATTGGAGTAGATAGACTAAACTATCGTCCCGGTTCACACTCCACCCACATCTATTGAACGGGTGAAGAGGCTCATCCCTTGTTTCCTGTTTAGGATGCGGTTTCCGGTTTTCTCTTTTCCAATCTTTTCACTCTTTTCCTTTATCTTTTTTTTTCAATTGGAGTAGATAGACTAAACTATCGCCCGGTTCACACTCCACCCACATCTATTGAACGGGTGAAGAGGCTCATCCCTTGTTTCCTGTTTAGGATGCGGTTTCCGGTTTTCTCTTTTCCAATCTTTTCACTCTTTTCCTTTATCTTTTTTTTTCAATTGGAGTAGATAGACTAAACTATCGCCCGGTTCACACTCCACCCACATCTATTGAACGGGTGAAGAGGCTCATCCCTTGTTTCCTGTTTAGGATGCGCTTTCCGGTTTTCTCTTTTCCAATCTTTTCACTCTTTTCCTTTATCTTTTTTTTTCAATTGGAGTAGATAGACTAAACTATCGCCCGGTTCACACTCCGCCCACATCTATTGAACGGGTGAAGAGGCTGATCCCTTGTTTCCTGTTTAGGATGCGGTTTCCGGTTTTCTCTTTTCCAATCTTTTCACTCTTTTCCTTTATTTTTTTTTTTCAATTGGAGTAGATAGACTAAACTATCGCCCGGTTCACACTCCACCCACATCTATTGAACGGGTGAAGAGGCTCATCCTTTGTTTCCTGTTTAGGATGCGGTTTCCGGTTTTCTCTTTTCCAATCTTTTCACTCTTTTCCTTTATTTTTTTTTTTCCAATTGGAGTAGATAGACTAAACTATCGCCCGGTTCACACTCCACCCACATCTATTGAACGGGTGAAGGAGGCTCATCCCTTGTTTCCTGTTTAGGATGCGGTTTCCGGTTTTCTCTTTTCCAATCTTTTCACTCTTTTCCTTTATCTTTTTTTTTCAATTGGAGTAGATAGACTAAACTATCGCCCGGTTCACACTCCACCCACATCTATTGAACGGGTGAAGAGGCTCATCCCTTGTTTCCTGTTTAGGATGCGGTTTCCGGTTTTCTCTTTTCCAATCTTTTCACTCTTTTCCTTTATCTTTTTTTTTCAATTGGAGTAGATAGACTAAACTATCGCCCGGTTCACACTCCACCCACATCTATTGAACGGGTGAAGAGGCTCATCCCTTGTTTCCTGTTTAGGATGCGCTTTCCGGTTTTCTCTTTTCCAATCTTTTCACTCTTTTCCTTTATCTTTTTTTTTCAATTGGAGTAGATAGACTAAACTATCGCCCGGTTCACACTCCACCCACATCTATTGAACAGGTGAAGAGGCTCATCCCTTGTTTCCTGTTTAGGATGTGGTTTCCGGCTTTCTCTTTTCCATTCTTTTTACCCTTACGTAGCCCCTTGCGCATCAGTGGCGTTACCGCCTTGCTTGGGGTGATATGATTAAAAAAAAAAAAAAAAAAATTTACAAACCTACCATCTGTCTGTGCATGTGATACTGCTATCATATCTGGTCGGATGCCCCTGATGTTCATCTTGAGGTTTTTTACCAAACTCAAATAAGAATCTGCAATGTAGTTGATCCCGACCTGGCAGCTTGACTCCAGTCACTTTCTCACCGATGAGATGTGACTAACCTTTTTCGATTGCCCATATTCCCCTGACCTTGCACCAACCAATTACCTTTTTTGATTGCCCATATTCCCCTGACCTTGCACCAACCAATTACCTTTTTTGATCGCCCATATTCCCCTGACCTTACACCAACCAATTATTACCTTTTTCAATTGCCCATATTCCCCTGACCTTGCACCAACCAATTACCTTTTTTGATCGCCCATATTCCCCTGACCTTGCACCAACCAATTACCTTTTTGATTGTCCATATTCCCCTGACCTTGCACCAACCAATTATTACCTTTTTTGATCGCCCATATTCCCCTGACCTTGCACCAACCAATTATTACCTTTTTCAATTGCCCATATTCCCCTGACCTTGCACCAACCAATTACCTTTTTTGATCGCCCATATTCCCCTGACCTTGTACCAACCAATTATTACCTTTTCGATTGCCCATATTCCTCTGACCTTACACCAGCCAATTGTTATCTTTTTGATTGCTGCAGAAGTCTTTGATGGTTAAAACTTTCTCAAAGGAAAATCAGTTTTCTGAAAATGTTTTCACATTAAAACTGTGTAAAACTTTACTCAACAAGCTGCTTGATAAATGACAAGCCATTGCAATGGTGAATATATTTTCTAAATAAATAAACAGTACATTCTTTCTCTGTGTCTGAACCCCTCAAACTTGGGTCATACTTTCTCTACATAGACATACCTTTTTGGAATCTTATTTTTTGATCTTAGGATTAAAAATCTTCTCTTCATCTGGTGCTTGATCATCCAGCATTGAGATCTTTGTCTGGTTGAGGAGAAAACAATTAGAAATTTAAATTTTAAAATAACTGAAAAAATGAGTGATTTGAAGTTTTTAATTTATATTGAGTTTAAAATAAAACAAAGTGTTTGAATTAAAAAAAAAATTGTTTTAAATTCAGTTTAAAATATCTCCAAAACTTTGTGAGTTGAGGAAATCAATTTTATTTCTTCAAAATGATGAGGGTTCAGAGTTAAAGTGATAGGTTTTAAAGTTCCACAGAGTTTGTGATTTAAAGAGCTCAACTTATTTTAAGTTACACAGAATTTGTGATTTGAAAACTCAATTTTTGGCTTGAATTTGAACTTCAGCTCAAATGTAAGCTTCTAACCTAAATTGGTCTTTGGGACAGAATTGGACTTATAGCTCAAATAAGAGTTAAAGTGAGGTTTTGAAGTTCCATTGAGTGAATTCAGGAAGTCAAAGTTTTCTTCAAAATTATCATTGCGGTTTTCTAAGTTGGACCAGAGGTTTGTTTAGTTTTAGACAGGAGGCCTAATTAGCCCTCTAAAGAAGTTAGCTTAATAGTATGTACTGAGTGTGGGTTATAAGCTAGTAATTGAATAAAATTGTAATTGATTTTTTTGAGAATAAAGTTAATAAACAGGAGTAACAATTAATTATGACTCAACCTGATAAAATAAGGAAATTTTTCAAAAAAGCAATCAATTTAATTTGAAGTTTTCTCTTTCCTGCTCCTGCTGGAGACATTGTTTTGGAATAGTAAAATCCTCAGATATTTTCTTTCTGCCAGGGAAACCTCCATAGAAAATACAGCTGTTTTTTGTCCCTGTAATGGAAATCTCCTTTTCATTTTCATTTTTTATATTATTATGGTAAATCAAATCTTAATGTTCTTTGTTTGTTATCTGTCAAATCTTCATCTAGATGTTAATGTCTAACACTAAATAAAAATACTATTCAAAGTATTTTAATTTTTTTAATTTAATCATGTCTGTAGGCATTGAACTTGGGCATTTTCTTCATTTGGCATACTGTGGGGAGGTGTGGAGGGTGGATCTCATGGTCTTATCTGTATGTTGAGGAATTTAGGATCACTATTGCCTGACCTATTTATCACACTTTTCCTATTTAGTCTCTCTGTTCTCTCTTTTTTTCTCTCTCTCTCTCTGTTTATCCTCACCACCTCTTTCTGTGAATGCTTTCTCAGTTTTACTCTCCCTGGCACCATAATATTGTATGTCCATCAATCAGGTTTTACTTCCAGACAAATGCAGTTTTCACAGTCCTTTAGCAAGAAAACTTATCTTAGTTACCAAAAACATTTGTGAATTGTCCTGTACTGGGTTCTGATTTGTTTTGTCAATTTAAGAATTTTATTTCCATTATGAAGAAATTTGGAATCCATTCTATAATGAGATCCAGTAAATATATCTTCTATGTGTCATGTCCCTTCAGGACGTAAACATGGCTCTCCACAATTTCCTATCCTTTGTAACTCTTAGTAAAGCTTGTCTTTGTGATCCTCCCCCCATCCATGTTATTCTAGCCATTTGCAAAAACTCATTAGGTAGGTGCTTTCGTCTTGTCTTAAGTATGTCCTTTGAGTGTTAATGTTTACAAGCAGTCTTTCTTTATGTTCTCTAGAAATTTCACTGCTTTTTGAGTTTGTGTTCTTTTTGTTTTCATTTTCTTTAAACCCTCTTTGTTACTCACATGCTCAGTCTATGGTATTCTCAGCATCCTTCTGTAGAACCAGATTTCTCTTGTCTTAAGTCTCTACTTCATCTGTGAGATCATCTATCATTTACTACTATATAAGAGAACTAATATTATATAATACCTGAGCTAGCTTTTCTTTGTTGCTAACAAAATTTTTATATTTCTTAATACTTTGTTTAGCTTTTGGAAGGCATCTTTCAATTTTCCTATGCATTTTCAGATTTTGGTGGCCATCCTTTGTTAAAACAATTACTAGATGTATAAATTTTCATACTTGCTTTATAGTTGCATAAGATTTACTGACAGCATTTTTAGTTATGATTGGCTGCAATATTTTGAAGCATATTTAAATTTCGCATAAAAGTTATTGGAAATTAAAAGTAATGAATATTTTCCAGGGCCTTTCCAGCTGGGAGAGATTGATATATGAAAAGCTTGACCTCAAGCCTGACCTTAATATAAAATGCAGGTATTTCAAGCATCAGAATTTTGCTGGGCTGTGATGCTCTCTGTGGCTGAGCAGTCTAAAGCACACGAGATTAAACTGGTTTTTCTTACAAGGGAGACGAATATTCTGTATCAGAGGGCACATTTTTCTTAAGGTTTCTTGAATGTGCAAGCTTATAGATATAATACATAGTGTTTAAAAAAGAAACAGGGTGTCTGTCAAATTTTGGTATCCACCAATAATAAGGTTTTAAATAATAAAAATCTATGAAAAAATAGCAAATACATTGATTCTTTTATATATGTGTGTGTGTGTGTGTGTGTGTGTGTGTGTGTGTGTGTGTATATATATATTAGATAGACCAAACTATCGCCTGGTTCACACTCCACCCATGTCTATTGAACAGGTGAATAGGCTCATCAATTGTTCCCAGTTTAGGATGTGGTTTCTGGCTTTCTCTTTTCCAATCTTTTTGCTCTTTTCTTTTTTCTTTTTTTTTTAATTGGAGTAGATAGACTAAATTATCGCCCGCTGCACACTTCACGCATGTCTATTGAACAGGTGAAGAGGCTCATCCCTTGTTCCCTGTTTAGGATGTGGTTACCGGCTTTCTCTTTTCCAATTTTTTCACTCTTACGTAGCCCCCTGCGCATCAGTGGCGTTACTGCCTTGCTCAGGGTGATATGATTAAAAAAATATATATATATATCCACACACACACACACACACATATATATATATATATATATATATATATAGGAATTGAGTCTATTACCACCTGTAAGACCTTGTGATACAGCTGCATAATCATCTAGATGTATATATGAAGTTTGGCAGCCAAATAGTTTGCCGACAGTCAATACACAAACAGGAAAATTTGTCAATTCTTTAAGTCTTTATTTTAAATATATATTTGGCATTCAAAACAAAGGGAGTTTGCATATGAAAAAAATATTTTAGAGTTGTGAATGATTTTTTATATTATTAAGTGTGGATTACTTGATATTTAAAAAAACATTTTATATTAAAAATTTATCGATATTAACAAAACTAATCTGTGTAAACATATTTAAACAGATATTTATTTTTATGCTTACATGTAATCAATTCACTTTTCTTGTTTCTAAGAGATATTTGAATGTTTCAAGACAACTAATTTTACAGTAAGGTACAAATTACATCAATTTCCTTTCCTATAAGATTTGTCTTTTTTTGGCTTTTGCTATGTTGTTTTAGGTGATAAAAGAATTGTTATTGTCATTCCTTAATTGCCAGAAATATTTAAAGAGCAGTGATATTTTTTTTTTTTTAATCATTTCACACCAAGCAAGGCATTCCACTGCCACTATTGCGCTTGGGGCTACATAGGGGGAGGTAAATAAGAAGAGTGGTTAGATATAGGAAATGTCAGAAGGGGGGTGATAGATAGTTGGGTGGGTGGGAAGAGTGTTTGAAAGAATGGAAGTTAGTGTGTTTGAAAGAATGGAAGTTAGTGTGTTAGGAGGTGTCTATTGACCTTACATTTAAACTCCTGGAGATTGTAGCCGTCGGGGAAGCAGTCATGTGGAAGAGAATTCCACAGTCGGGAAGTGCGAGAAAAGAAACTGTTGGAGTAGAAGTTGCAGTTGCATTTTATCGGCTTCACTGTAAAAGGGTGGGATCTACTTGCTAATCTAGTATCTCGTGCAAATTTGAACCTAGGGGGCACCAGTGATCTAAGTTCATTGGAGCAGAAGCCGTGAAAGTATTTATAGAAGAGACACAGGGAAGCCACATCGCGCCGGTGAGAGAGACTGCAGGCAGTCTGCTAAGTTGGCATCGATCACATTACAGACCCTCTGCTGTACCTTGTCTAGAAGCCCAAGGAGAATAGCTGGAGCACCCGACCAGATATGGCAACAGTATTCAATGCACGGGCGGATGGTAGATTTATAAATGTGCAGGATAGATTCAGACAGAAAAAACCTCCAGGCCCTGCACAGAGAACCGACTTTAGGAGGTATGTGCGATTGTCTATGATGATTAATTGATAGTAGCTTCGTTTTAGAAGCATTAAAATTTACTAGTCATTTCTTACCCCAGTCCACTACGGATTGGAGGTCCTTTCCAAGCTCGGCTGCAAGGTTAGCTTTGTCACCCGTACCAGATCTTTTGTGTTTTTTATTGCTTAAAATCATTCGATAATGGTAGAAATGAAATTTCCAATGATTTTGAGTGGAACGAAAATTAGATTTAACATCATTATCAAAATGGATGCTAGCTTGGTATACAATACTCTGAGAAATGCAAAAAGGATTTTTTTTTTTTGGCAGTTGAATTTATTTTCTAAAAAGTTACCCTTGTTGTGTTTAATAAAATATTATGTTGGCATATTGATTAATCAATGTTACTAACCCATCTATAGCTGATTTTAATATTCAGTCAGTTAAGTGCCATATGTGATACATGCTTGGGTGATCATGTCTTGAAAGACACATGACTGGGCAGAATATTATCCAGCAGTAGGTTGCCATTACTTTCTGTGGTAGACTGGTTGCCAGTTAGGGCTATAGAACCCAATCTGTTCTGTTATTTAACCCATAACTGAAGGGAAGAAACAGATTAATACTTTTCCCAAGGGTATTTGCACATAAATGAATGCAAGGAATTCAACTGGAATTCAAACATTACTTTTGTTCAAAATCTTTTTTAGTGTTTATGAATTAAGTTAAGGAAAATCCTTCCAATATTTGTTTGAACATTACAAAAAAGGTGGTTTAAACGATATGATGTTATGCCTACAGTATTTATTTTTTATTTTTACCTTTGTTTTTTTCTAAGTACTCTAAATTTACATTATGGTTTTTTTGTTCTGAAGCTTTTATATATCTAATTTTATTATCAAATATTGCCTTATTGCTTGAGTTGGTAGATAATCTAACTTGAACTGATTTATGTAAATCATCTAGAATGCTATGATAGTGGCTTGATTCTTTGTTGATTTATCTATGGTTATATAAATCTTTGGTGTATGGTTTGGATTGACCATTAATCAAGTCCAAAGTCACATCAAGAAAGTTGATGACTTTAGCATTAGTGGTAGTGGTAATATTTACTTTATGATTTTAAAAAAAATTATCAAATGCTTTCTCAGTTAGTCTGTATTTTATGAACATTTTTTTTACAGAGGAGAATTACACCATCTCTATAGGTTCCATGTTTTTAATAAATGTTAGTTGCCATAATAAAATTACAACCAGTTCACATGTCACTGCTGAATCACATGCTCCCATTGCAATATTAAATTCTGGGTTACTTCTTTTAGTCCATGGGTAACTATTATGGAATAGCAGAGGTTTTTGTGCCTGCTTTATGATATTTATATTGTGATTGCTAATAGTGCAGTAATTTTTTGCTAAATTTATAGCAGGTATTAGCAAATTCCCAGTGATAGATGGGTAAATGTCACAAATATCAAATTGGATTAATGCACATTCTTTCTCTTTATTTTAGTAAACTATTCTATGGCATCTATTTTATCCACTGGTTAATTCCTAGCACATTTTTTTGTGTACTCACACTCTTTCAAGGAGGTTTTTTTGCTGATTTACTGATTTTGTTTATATATATATATATATATATAGCATAGTGATGGTCCACGTATACTGTCTTAATATGTATAGGAAAGAGTATTAAAACGTTTTGAGTTTAAAAATGTGTTTTTTTGGCAGTATTTATTTATTTCTACTATTATATTTTATATTTCAGACCGCCCTCGGTCCTTCATCAGAAACAAATGATTTTAAAATTTGAATTAGTAACGTATTTCGCGAGATTTCTGTGAAGAGTCTGTTTACATCATGTGACGTGTTTGTGGAGAGAGAGTTTTCATTTTTACATCAAGTGACGTTGAAAGCAACAGATTTTTTAAAAATTATGTTTGTAAACGTAAACCTATCTTTAATAATGCTTGTAAATTTGTTTTAGATAAAAAATTTTTTTAAATGTATCCAAAAATGTTATTGAAGTATTTGTAAATATTCAAAGCACCTAAGTCCCTATTTAACCCTAGCTTGTTTGTATTTAATTTTAAAATCCAGTATTTTTCTTTCTTTCTGTGTGTGTATGTAGAACTAAAATTGAAGTATATATATAAAAGCATATTTGTAATTTCAAGCCTTTACAGTCTAATACCAGTAAGCTTTGTTGTTTATCTGATTTTGTTATGATAGTTTCAAAAGTTTTTATAGCATAGTTTATAAGCATGGGATATTTTTCTTAAAACCAAAGAAAATCTTTCTATGAAGAGGTACTTAAAAGTTCCTCATTCCAGAAAGAAATTTGGTACTTGGTCAGATTTTGGGAAGTAGGTCTTTGTTGTAGCCCGATCTAAACATACCTCCCTGCTTCAGAAATCCTCACATTCTCTGGTGTTATTCAAGAAATTCCTTTTTGATGGTTATTGAATTTTACATTTTCACTCCTGAAAATGTGGGATGTACTGAAAAGTTCTGTCACACTAAGATGCTCTTTAAAAAAAAATATCTAGGATTTGATCATTTGTCTAAATTTTGGAAAACAGGTCAGGCCAAAAACTGATAGTTGTTCAACTTGGATCTTAAGCTGTCAATCTATGAGCTACTATAAATGATTTTTTCAGGCCTTTAATGAAACGATTAAAGGATTTGGAATCTTTCACAAAGCCATCATAAGTTCAAAAACTATTTTTCTGACTTTTATTTCTGAGGTTCCACTTTGCATCTGCAGCATTATGTTTTTTTTTTTCTTTTTATAGAATATAGTTGACTGGTTTGACATAGAGAATGAATAATCAAAAGTAAAGTAATATTCTAAGTGTTTGCTCATAAGAACTCAATAGCCTACTTGATGTTAAGATTTAAATAACTTTCCTGAGAGATTCAAATAAAAAAAAATATTCCATAGAAAATTATTTTTCTTCCTTAATCATTTCTTGTCTCTGATTTTGTTGATCTAGTATAATAATTCTTGAATAAAAGCCATTTGAATCCCAGAAAAGAAATTTAAAATATAAGAGGATACATTTTATCCAAAGGGTGGAATTGGTTATTAGATCAAATGGAAGTTTTATGATTCATTGAAATAAAGATTTCTTTTATTTGACTGCAAATAATAAATAAAATTAGATTTAGAAAAAAAAATTCTGAAAATAACATTATAAAAATATAAGTGGGGAAAAAAAATTGCTAGTTGACATTAAGAAAACAAATGATTTTTTTTTTTTTCACAGCTTATAAAACTTTGCAGTTGATTTTAAGCCAGTAAATATTTTTAGGATGTAAAAATTTTTGGTGGGTATATTAATGATTTACTGATACAAGTCTTATGAATTTATATATAGCCAGAGGAAGAACCAGGGGATTCATACCTTTCCCAAAGGTATTTGCACGTAAACGAGCATAAAAATCCAGACTAGAATTTCTAATTCTGAATCCTTATCCATTACACTGCCTGTACGTCCAAGCTTAAAACATCTGGTAAAGCAGTCACTCATTTAGTGTTGAACAGACCGGATGTTATTTAATTTTGGTGATCATACAAGAACTGGTGTTATGTGACATGGCTGTAAGCCAATTCAAAATCAGGGAGGAATTGAGGACAAGATCAAAAGAGGAGAGTAATAATTAGAGTAGATAGACTAAACTATCGCCCGGTTCACACTCCACCCATGTCTATTGAACAGGTGTAGAGGCTCATCCCTTGTTCCCTGTTTAGGATGTGGTTTCCGGTTTTCTCTTTTCCAATCTTTTCAATCTTTTCTCTCTTTATTTTTTTTTTCAATTGGAGTAGATGGACTAAACTATTGCCCAGTTCACACTCCACCCACGTCTGTTGAACAGGTTAAGAGGCTCCTCCCTTGTTCCCTGTTTACGATGTGGTTTCCGGCTTTCTCTTTTCCAATCTTCTCACTTTGTTTTTTTTTTTTCAATTGGAGTAGATAGACTAAACTATCACCCAGTTCACACTCCACCCACATCTATTGAACAGGTAAAGAGGCTCATCCCTTGTTCCCTGTTTAGGATGTGGTTTCCCGCTTTCGCTTTTCCAATCTTTTCACTCTTGTGTAGCCCCCTGCACATTGGTGGCGTTACCGCCTTGCTTGGGTTGATATGATTTAAAAAAAAAAATGTAAACTGAGATTCTGAGAACCACTGTCCTAGAGTATATTCCTTCATGTAACTTGGTATTTGTTTAGTATAGTATGGCACACAAAGCCACAAGTGTCAAAGTTATTAGAGAATCAATGGTTTATACAATAAATTCACTTCTATTAACCAGAATTAACAGTCACTTATCTGTTCTCAGTCATCTTATTCAAATCTTAGCATCAAATTTTAGTTCGTATTTCAGAAGTGCATTTTTTATTCTTATTTTTGCATAATCCATCAAAATTCCACTGCATATAGATTTTAAGGCAAAATGTATTAATCAGTGGGAGATGATTTATGCTTTTATACGAGTAGAAATTGTATTGGAAAAAGTAATTGGAAAACTATTCCCTATTTTAATCACTTATTAAACCATAAAAAAGTCATAGCAGATACACACAGTCTTAGGTTTTTCATTGTCATAGATTTTTTTTTTTGTCTAGAAAAAAAAAATTAATTGGATATTTTTTTATGGTCAGTTTTAAAACTACATTTTGTCTTTAAAAGTTTGCAATACATTATCCTTGAACTGTCCTGATCAAATTTTTAGTTGCAATAAAACACCCAGTTGTTGCAAACACAAACTTCAAAGAAACGTGAATTACTAAACAAAAATATTTCTATTTCCATGGCAAATGTTCTAACAAGCAACAATCTTTCAATTTTTTTTCCTTACAATGTTCACCCTGTATAAGGCCCAAGAGCTACACAAGGTAGAAGAGTACAAAGCAAGACTACTTATGTAAATGGAGATATGTGAAAAATTTTCCCCAGGGATGACTTTAGTGTTTCAGAAGAGGAAAAATCTTTTACTTTTTCATGATTTTTATTTACAAAATTTGAACCTTGTCATGAGTGCCAAAAAAAAAAAAAATAACCAATGAAAATGTATATTAATATTAATATCAAAGAATGAAGATTTTCAATAACATATGTATATTATTTGAAATGCACTTTTTGACATGAATAATCTTGGAAAAGGGAAGGGGATTCTGATTTATGGTGAAAATGATGCAAACCACTTATTTGAGAAATGGACCAATATGATTCACCTTCTTACTGAAAAATTTGTAATAGTTCATTTTTAGTGAGTCTTGGTTTTGATATAAGATGAGATAACATCTGTTCATAGGGCCATGAATGAATGAAAATCATAGCAACATTGTTTGTTTTTTGTTTTTTGTATTTTTTTTTAATCATTTCACCCCAAGCAAGGCAGAACTGCCACTGATGTGCAGGGGGTTACATAAGAGTAAAAGTTTAGACAAGAGGAGAGTGAAGAGAAAGCCATCCCAATTACAGGGAGTGTCAGAGAAAGGGCAAAAGAAGGATGGAAACACACATGTGAAGACTGTTGCGAAGGTAGAGAGAAAGGAAAAACCAAGATATACAGGGTTATGTAAAAAGAACTGGAGTCAAGTGGATAAGAAATGGGTATTGACATTGCATTTAAATTCCTGGAGGTTGTAGCGATCAGGAAAGCAAGTATACAGAAGGGAGTTGCACAGGCAGGAAGTGTGAGAAAAGAAGCTGATGGAGTAGATTTGAAAGCTGCTTTTAGTTGAACTAACTATAAGTAGGTGGGACCTTGTTGCCAGTCTGGTTGCACGAGTAGATTCTAGTGGCGGGGGTACCAGTGACTTAAGTTCATTGGAGCAGAAGCCATGAATATATTTGTAGAATAGACAGAGGGAAGCCACATCCCGCCAGTAAGAAAGTGGCTGGAGTCGATCTGCCAAGTTGGAACCTATCATGTTCCAGATTCTCATTTGGAATCTGTCGAAAACAGCAGGGGCGCCTGACCATATATGACAGCAGTATTCTATGCACAGATGGATGGTTGATTTGTATATGTGCAATATGGATTCAGGCATAAAAAAACTTCCTGGCCCAACACAGTGACCCAACCTTCCTAGCAGTGGATTTAGCTATTGACTCAATGTAATGATTCTACTTGAGGTCAGAAAATAGGGTAAAGCCAAGGAGGGATAATATATCGCTTTCAGGAAGACTCGCTTGGCCCATGCTTATTGAGGGCATTAAAGGTTGCCTGTGATGGTTGACAGATAGCAATTTCATTTTTGTAGCATTGAAATTTACAAGCCAGTTCTTACCCCAGTCCACCACTGAGTGTAGATCCTTTTCAAGATCAGCAGTGAGGTTATGTTTGTTCGCCTCGTCAAATTTCTTACTGATGTGGGAGTAGATTGTGCTATCATCTGCATAGATGCCTACTTGAGACTTGATCACATCTGGGAAATCATTTATGAAGTTTAGGAAGAGTGTCAAGCCTAAGATAGAACCTTGGGGGACTCCAGTGTTCGTGCAGTAAGATGTGGAGGCATGCCCATTCAAGACGACATTCATTATGCAGTTAGATAGGAAAGATTGAATCAGATCAAGCAAGCGTCTGGTGATACCATAGCTCTGTAGCTTGCATAGAAGGCCAATGTGCCAAACCCTATCAAAAGCTTTGGAGATGTCCAGGGCAACAGCACGAGCCTTGTCAAAATTATCAAGAGCCTTGTATATATACTCTGTGATAGTTGTTAGCATAGTGCCCCCTAAATACGTATTTGAACGAGATACTAGATTAGCAACTAGATCCCACCCTTTTACAGTGAAACCGATAAAATGCAGCCGTAACTTCTACTCCAACAGTTTCTTTCCTCGCACTTCCCGACTGTGGAATTCTCTTCCAAATGATTGCTTCCCCGACGGCTACAATCTCCAGGAGTTTAAATGTAAGGTCAATAGACACCTCCTAACACACTAACCTGCTCCCATTCTATCAAACACTCTTCCCATCTGCCCAACCCTCATCCTCGCTATCCTTACTCATCTGTTACCTTCCTCCTGACATTCCCTATGTCTAACCACTCCTTCTCTTTACCTTCCCCTATGTAGCCCCATGCGCAATAGTGGCAGTGGAATGCCTTGCTTGGGGTGAGATGATTAAAAAAAAAAAAAAAAATCAGCTGTGGACCTGGCGAAGCAGAAGCCATACTGCCTGTTTGAGAATAATTTATGGGCAGTAAGATGTTGAACTATTCCAGTATTGATAATAGCCTCGAACTCTTCTCCAAAAATTGGTAGAAGGCTGATAGGGTGATGGTTGGATGGGTCCGAAGGTTTCCCCGAGTTCTTAAATACAGGAACCACAGAAGAGGACTTCCATCATGCAGGAAAACAATGTTATACAATGCTAATGAAAGAGATTTTCAGTGATCAAGAATACAGCCAGAATAGAGCTATTATGTGTGTAACATTTTTACCTATAAAGTGAAAAAAATGATGACAGAATTTAAATTTTGCAATTATAAAACAGGAAATAACTGTTCAAAGAATAAAATACCTAAAGAATTTTTATGTACATATATATAGTCATCCGCAGACAGATCTGTTTTGCTGTATCACAGCTCATCAGTATGGTTAGACATCCGATTGCTTTTTAACCCAGGACTGAAACCCGAGTGAATTGGCGTCAGTCGGTGATTCTACTTCTGAGCTATGGGCGCTCAGTAGAAGGAAGCAGACTTTTAGTATATGATGTATCATATGCCAGTGGCCAGAGTGCTCTAATTCATAACTGAGTGAGCGATGTGTTTGTGTGTGTATATATATATATATATTGTTGAAAGATTTTTCCAAGTGTTTTAGCCATTTTCTGCCCATTTTAAGGGTCTAATGAAAGCTGTTAAAAAAATAGCTACAGAACATTTTTACACTCCTTATCTGAAGCAAAAAAGAAATGCTAGAATACTAGAAAAATTAAATAAAAAATTAATAAAATCTTCCTTGTTGATCATTTTCAATGAAATATGCTTAAAAATATGCTTTCTGCCCAAATATATGTGACAAGACCCGGAAGCCACTGCTTGAGTGGAACTTACATCTAACTAATGGAATAAAAAGGGAATGAAGGTAGTTCACTACAATGTGTGTAGCATGATAGGTGGAATTTAGGAATGTAGTCCATTTGAGCCCTGGAAATAGCAATATAGCAGTAAGAGGCATGTAGTATTTTTTTTTTCTGTGAAAAAGGAGTTGTAGAGTAGCAAATAATTTGTCACCCACAAGGATGTAGAGACAGTTTGGGACTCTATCATATTGGTTATATTTTCTTCATCAGGTTTATCGATTATCCCTATATAAAGTTTGTTGTATTGCTGAGGTAGATATGATACACAGAGAAAGTGTGCTGTGGTATTATTCAGCACAATATCTGGTGCTAAACAGATATACACAGAACAATAGTTATAATGACTGACAAGACGAAACTTACAACACAAAGGAAAGGAGGGTTTAGATTGCTATAGTCAATGGAGTAATCAGTCTGAATATAACTCGAATGATACTTGAATGCTATTATTCTTTACTTAAATAGATCATTTCCGCTATGGGTCATTCCTTCATTAAAAATGCTGCAGGGTTGTCAGCCACTCTACAACAAAGTTTTATATAAAAAAAGAAGTATAGAAATTTTTATAAAAAATCTGTATTAGGCTTGAAAATCTTTATAGAGCTTTATCCAGATTTATCTTTAATGCTACAGGTTAAAAAACACTGCTGTTTACATCATTATCAATTAGCAGCAATATATTAGCAGCCTAATCTAGTTAATTATGAGATATTCACTTATTGAGAGTGACTAATGCCTTTTGTTAACCTAATGCATTAAGTCACATTGTTTTATATTGCAGATGTAAATGTATTGCAAATGAGTATGACAGTTATTACAATTGATCAGTAATTAAAGCAATCATTATTGACAGAATCAAGCTATAAAATGTGTAATTAACATTTATCAATAGATTTTTATTACTTTAAACTTAAGTTTAACCCAGAGAGTGCTTCCTGATTGTTTATGTCACTAATTTGAAATGTTATCTAAATCTAAACTTATTTATAACTGGAACTTTGTGTGTCTGTGTGTCTGTTACCTATAGACTCCGAAACGGCTGAACCGATTTTCTTGAAAATTTACACAGTTGTACTATAAGCGTTTGCGAGTGTTCTTAGCTAGGTTTTGTGTCGAGGTACCCCTGATAAATATCGATAATCAAAAAAATCGGGTTATAAAAAGAGTGGTCCGATTTTAATCAAATTTGATACACTCATGGACAAAGACATAAGAAACGATATTCAGAAGTTTCAAGGTTGCAGTTCTTACAATAGTGCAGAAAATCGATTATATATATATATATATATATATAAAAGGCAAGATGTTTGTGTGTGTGTGTCTGTTTATCTGTCTGTATGTCCTTTATACAAACACACAATTTTTATCTGATTCTCACCAAACTTTAGGCTGAGTCTGAGCTTCAGGACCATGGATTAGTTTTAAAGCTTTCATTACACCCAAGCAATGCCGGGCTATACTGCTAGTATTGAATAATTACTTTCTAAACAGTAATTGTATTTGAAAAATAACTTCTGAATGCTTTGAGGTGTTTTAAAAAAGTTTTGACAGATTTGGTCAGAGATGAATTATAGAATTCATTCTCCTTTGTGTCATATCCTTTCATGATGTGGGCGATCATGGCCCTCCACAACTTTCATTCTTTTTTAGCTCTTAGCCATGTTTCTTTTTACTATCTCCCCAACTCCATATTCTGCAATCCATTTGCATAAGCTTGTTAGGTAAGTTGCTTGCTGTTAACCTTCTTCAATATGTCCTGTGAATGTCAGATTTTTCTCATTATGTGTCCTGGAAATTTCAGCTACCTTTTTCATAGTTTCAGTTACCTTTTGGCTTCTATACTCCATAAATCATTCATGCTCTGTCCATTGTATTCTTATGTAGATTCTTTTGTAGATTAATTGATTGTTTGAATTTTTATGACTTTTCAACCCTTTGTGAATTATTTGAATTTGAAAGATATTTTGGGTTGTAGGAGGTAATTTACAGTACCTGTTGTTTTTTGTTTTTTTGTTTTTTTTTTTTGTATAATCTCATCTCTATAGCTTCAAGTCCCCTCTTATCCAGTATTCATCATGATATTGCATAGCAGTTGATCACCTTTTTTGTTTATAATTTGCATATTTTATGGATGTATGTCTATAATTATTGCGAATATATCAGACTGGAGGTTTTTTTTTTGGGTTTTTTTTGTATAATCTCATCTCTATAGCTTCAAGTCCCTTCTTATCCAGTATTCATCATGATATTGCATAGCAGTTGATCACCTTTTTTGTTTATAATTTGCATATTTTATGGATGTATGTCTATAATTATTGCGAATATATCAGACTGGAGGTTTTTTTTTTGTTTTTTTTTTGTATAATCTCATCTCTATAGCTTCAAGTCCCTTCTTATCCAGTATTCATCATGATATTGCATAGCAGTTGATCACCTTTTTTGTTTATAATTTGCATATTTTATGGATGTATGTCTATAATTATTGCGAATATATCAGACTGGAGTTTTATTTTTTGTTTTTTTTTTGTATAATCTCATCTCTATAGCTTCAAGTCCCTTCTTATCCAGTATTCATCATGATATTGCATAGCAGTTGATCACCTTTTTTGTTTATAATTTGCATATTTTATGGATGTATGTCTATAATTATTGCGAATATATCAGACTGGAGTTTTTTTTTTGTTTTTTTTTTTGTATAATCTCATCTCTATAGCTTCAAGTCCCCTCTTATCCAGTATTCATCATGATATTGCATAGCAGTTGATCACCTTTTTTGTTTATAATTTGCATATTTTATGGATGTATGTCTATAATTATTGCGAATATATCAGACTGGAGTTTGTTTGTTTTTTTTTTTTTTGTATAATCTCATCTCTATAGCTTCAAGTCCCCTCTTATCCAGTATTCATCATGATATTGCATAGCAGTTGATCACCTTTTTTGTTTATAATTTGCATATTTAATGGACGTATGTCTATAATTATTGCGAATATATCAGACTGGAGTTTTTTTTAGTTTCAAAAGCACAAGCAGTAAATATGAGATAAAAGAATTGTATTGTGTGAACTTCTGTGTAATTATTAGATGATTCTCATTATAAAATGAACAAAGAAATGATTTTCAGGTGTTAGGGAATCCTGGGTATAACGGTAAACTGCATCTAGCAGCAAGGCCTTTGATTGGGAGGTTGTGAAGAACATGGTGCCACCTCTTAATTGCTGTTGTTCCCAGATTCACCCTGACCTGGAGTGATAGCACCTGTTAGGGTCTCAGCTATGGACAAACAGTTAATCCCCAAACTGGGGTCAAAACACTATGAAAGTAACAAAATAGACTTTTATAGAAATATATACATAATAATAGACTTTTATATAAAAATATACATTTTTGAAGGAAAGATATTACCAACAATATATTTTTGAAGAAAAAATTATTACCGTAACACATTTTTGAAAGAAAAAAAATATATTGCCATAATACATTTTTGAAGGAAAAAAAAAAATTCTCAGCGATACCTTTCTGAATACAAAACTAGAAGACATCTTCAGTTTCCTAAAATAAAAAAAATTTCATCAAAATCTGAATAAATCAACATTCTCACTATAACTGAACATTAAAAAAATAGCTTGAAATCTCACCTTTTTGGCATTAAATAACCCACAGAGGTTGATATGCCATTAAACAAAACTCAAACTCAGGTGTTAGGCTTAAAAACTTAAAAACTTGACATTTAAATAATTTCTGTCAATTATGAAAGTGATTATAATATAGTTTTAATTAGAAAACATTTTTTTCATGTTTTTAAACAATATTCTTTCTTTTCTAAATCTGCTAAATTTTAATTGATATTCATTACAAGCTTTTTTTTTTTTAATGTGGGCTTGTTAATCTGAGTTCATAAGCTCGAGCAAAATTTTTCTGTAGACCCTACATAACCTGGGGCAGGCTTTTCCTCAAATGAATCTCTGTCCTTTGACAAAGCCTCATCTAGGTTCCTCTCCACACAGGAGTAGAAAGTCAGATGAAGTTGTGTTTAGGTAAAGAGGTCAAGATTGTAGTGATTGGGAAAACATAGTATTTTTTTATAATCAGTTCACTCCAGGTAAAGTGATAATGCCACTAAGACACAAGGGCTACTGGGAGTGAAAGAGAATGAAAAGACATTAGAAAGACCTGGAAACCTAATACTAAACAGGGAATAAGCAGTAAACTTCTACTCCTGTTCAAAAGTTTGTGGAGGAGTGTAACTATTAAAACGGTTAGCCTAAATCCAAAGTTTGTGGTGTAGTATGACTATTAAAACTGTTAGCCAAAGTTTGTGGAGGAGTGTGACTATTAAAACTATTAGCCTAAATCCAATATGTTGTGAAGCTTCAGGACATGGTTAATTATTACTTCCTATGATTTCTTATTCCTTATAGTACTAAGCAAATTTTGACCCTTTACTTCTTCTTCTATGTGCCCTGTCCTTTCGGGACGTAGGCGATCATGGCTTTCCACGTTTCCCTATCCCTGGTGGCTCTTAGCACTCCTTCTCCCGTTATACCATGCAACCCTCGTTCCATCATCCACCTGATTAGGTCCTTCAAATATGTTATCCGTTGCTTTCCCATGTCTATTTTTCCCTCAATCTGGCCTGTTTGTATCAGGTTCTCCAAGCCCTCCTTCCTCATTGCATGTCCCAGGAACTTCAGCTGTCTCTTCCTGATGCTCAGTATTAATTTCCTTTTTATTTCTTTTTATTACTATCATTTCATTGCTTGATCCATGATATTCGCAGCATCCTTCTGTAGAACCACATTTCAGTTGCTTCAAGTTTTTCCTTCATCTTTAATGATATTGTCCAGCATTCACTGCCATATTGAAGAACTGACAACACATAGCAGTCCAGTACTCTCCTCTTTGTTTCTAGCAAAATTGTCCTGTTTTTTAATACTTTACTCATGTTTTATGATTCATTTCAAGAAGCTTGTTAGGTATGTTACTCACTGCTTCCCCCCTGCCCCTCTTGTATGTCATGTGAATGTCAATTTTCCAAGCTCCCTTTCCTCATGATGTATCCCAGAAATATCAACTGTTTCTGATTTTAAGCAGTTGACTGTTTTTATTCTACTTCAAACTTCATAGTTGCTTACCAGTTCTGTTCCTGATATTCTCCACATCCTTATGTAGAACTACAACTCTGTCTTCTTTGCATCTGTGAGGAAATTGTCTAGCATTCACTGCTATATTGGTGGATTAATATAAGGCACATAACAGTTGAGCACTCATTGTTTCCAATGAAATTCCCCTGTTTTTTATTTCTTGATATTTTACTTACTTTCTGGAAGGCATCTTTCTAATGAGCCTTGGGACTGCTGTCTCCTTTTTCATTGTTTGTCATAACACTTCCCAAATAGTTAACTTTCTATACTTGCTTTCTATACTACCTCTTCAATTTGTAGCATGCATCTTGTACTGTTCTGCTTTTTAATGACTGTACATTCTTTCTTATGAAAATTGAAAAAAAAAATGAAATGGATAGTTTTCAAGTTACTGTATCTCAATCAGCAGAGGAGATGTTCTAGTTAACCAGGATCCTGAAGCAAAGGGATGAGAGTTCAATTATCTCCAAAAGCTTGTTCTTCATTTCTGTTTACTGCTGACTGTCAACTGAGTCTTGACATCTGTGAGGAACAGCAACTAAATTTGAAAGAAATTCCACTCAAAAGCAAAAAATGACTGACAGTCCTTCAGTAAATTCAAAAGATAAATCATGATAATTTTACTACTTGCTTGGTGCTTCTGACTGTTTTCGAGAAGTCACATTTCCATCCTTATAATGGATTTGAGGTCGTAGAATATAAAAGACGGATGTATCATCTCAGATGTCAAGTAGGGATGAACTGCCATCTTAAGAATACAATTCCTGTCCGAGTTCCAGAAAGTGGATACATTAGCCTTTTCTTTTGTCTTTTAATGAGAATCACAGAAATGAAGTTTATCTATACTTCTGAGATGAGGTAGTATTTACCAAATTTACATTATTCGAACTATTGTCCTCATCTTTGCTGCCATATTTATGATGTTTCAGCCATTGTACACTCTGTCCTTCAAAGAATAAAGGGGTCGGTTCGAAATTCCTAGCATCTGAAGAAGGTCAGAGCATACAACATCTGAAATGTCATGAACATAGCAGCAAAGATGAGAACCATAGTTCGAATAATGTAAATATTGAAAAAGGATGTTGTTTTTAGACTAGCCTTTTCCCAATAGAAACAAAGAAGAGAGATTGCTATGTCATGTCTGCCCTTCAATATGGCAGTGAATGCAGAGCAATATCATCAAAGATGAAAGAAAAACTTGAAGCTACTGAAACGTGGTTCTACAGAATGAAGCTGTGAATATCATGGATCGAGCATGTGAGCAATGATGAGGTTTTAAAAAGGATGAAAACGAAAAGAAAATTAATACTGAGCATCAGGAGGATACAGCTGAAGTTCTTGAGACATGTGATGAGGAAGGAAGACTTGGGGAATCTGATACTCACAGGTCAGATAGAGGGATTGAGAGACAGGAAATCAGTGGATAACATTTGAAGGGCCTGAGCAGGTGGATGGCAGAGCGGGGTTTGGATGGGGTAACAGGAGAAAGTGTGCTAAGAGCTACCAGGGGTAGAGAGAGGTGAAAGGCCATGATCACCTACATTCTGAAGGGACATGTCACATAGAAGAAAAATTAAGGATGTGCAGGTGGTGTAATATGTAGCAGCTTGGAATGAAAAACTGGAAAACTGAGTTTGAATTCCAGTTAGGCTTGTTACAATCACTTTGGCATAAATACCCTTGGGAAAGTTATAGATCCATTTCTTCCCCACAATGTAAGGGCCAATATTAGGATTTGTATTTAGAAAAAGTCATTGTTATTCTCAAAATAATTGTATTGTTATTGCAGTATTCACTTACAAAAAGAAAAAAAAAAGAATTGCTTTTACAATTCAAAATATGTTTTAGCTTTAAATAACCCACAAAGGGCTGATAAGCTATAAAAAACAAATCAATGATGTAATTTTGTAATCTAAATCTAAACTTATTTATAAATGGAACTTTGTCTGTGTGTGTGTGTGTGTGTCCGTTACCTATAGACTCCGAAACGGCTGAACTGATTTTCTTGAAAATTTACACAGTTGTATTATAAGCATCTGCAAGTGTTCTTAGTTAGGTTTTGTGTCGAGGTACCCCCGATAAATATTGAAAATCGATAATCGAAAAAATCGGGTTATAGAAGGAGTGGTCTGATTTTAATCAAATTTGATACACTCATAGACAAAGACATAAGAAATGATATTCAGAAGTTTCAAGGTTGCAGTTCTTACAATAGTGCAGAAAATCGATAATATATATATATATATATATATATATATACATAAAGAATCACAAGATAGCCAAAACCTGCCCTGACGAGCCGCAGTAGGTTTTGGCTATCTTGTGATTCTTTATGTGTCTTTGCTCTACTTTTGCTTTTCATTTGTACTTTTGCATTTGTTTGTATTTGTATCGAGCACTTTTTCTTCTTTTTTTGTGGGTGGTTCCATTTGGGGTTTTTTTCTTTACTGCGGAATATCGTATGTCTTGTCTTTATTCCGCGGATTTCTTTTTTTTCTCCCCTCTTATCCAACGCCTTAGTGCGACGGATGTTAACGGAATTAGATTCTGTCAGTTATTCGTTTTTCTTAAAGTTTATCTTTGTAGAAATTTAGGATTTAGATACTTACAGAGTCAGTTTAGGTATTATTTTGAATATATATATATATATATATATATATATATATAAAAGGCAAGATGTTTATGTGTCTGTCTGTTTATCTGTCTGTATGTCTTTTATACAAATCCACAATTTTTATCCGATTCTCACCAAACTTCACACAAATATTCTTTAGGCTGAGTCTGAGCTCCAGGACCATGGATTAGTTTTAAAGCTTTCATTACACCTGAGCAACGCCGGGCTATACTGCTAGTATCCCAATAAATTTTATTAAATAAGTCATTTATAAAACTCTCAGTAACAATATATTTTTTGTATTGTTCCATTATCTTCTGCCATATTTCAGGCAATAATAATTCTATCTTCTCAGAATCCTTTTTATGAGTAAGGAACTCAGTGCTTTTTGCCATCTTTTGTGTAACTAATTTTTTTTTTCTTTATGAGATTTCTCTAAAAATCATAATAGTCAGATGAATGCAAAATTTATAGTGGATACTATCAATAAATGAAAAATTCTCATCATATTAGACTTTTTTCTTAATTGTGAATACTTTTTATTAATTAATGCCCTTAGTCAGTTTCGTTTGAAGCTCTACTCATTTGAATAAGTAGGGGTAGTTAGGTTTGTCTATTGCCTAGTTAACACGCATTCTCTGTTTCTTGAACAAAAGTAGAGATTTTTTCTCTTGTTTCCTATTTAGGATTAGACTTCTAGTTTCTTCTCCTATAGTTTTCTCTTATTTTTCACCTTTATCACTGCCCCAGAATCCCCTTGCATCTTAGTGGAATTATTTCCTTGTGGGTGGGGTGTGAAATGATTAAAAAAAAAAAGAAAAGTTATTTGTTTTTTTGGAAGGTCATAACTTCCAATCCTATTATCAGTTTTGTATCATTGAATAGGAATCAGCCTTTGTCACAGTGATAGTTCATTTCATGATCTCTTATAAAATGCTTTGAAATATATTTTTTACATTTAACTTGATCATTTTTATATTGGTTTTTACAGCATAGAAACTGATTGCAAATTTGTTAGACTAATCTTAACTTAGTTTGACACAGGGAAACACCCTGAGAAAATTTAACTCACTTGTGAGATTAATATCTTAACTTGGTTTTGCAAACCTTTTTGAATCACAGCATCTTCAGTGCATAAGGATTTTCTTATGGTACCTCAAGGCAGAAAATACTGAAAAACTGTATTTATATTTGTCATTCAGTTAATAGCATAAAGAAAATCAGATTTCATTATGAAAATATCATGTTGTAGTTCTGGCAAGACACAACACTTAACTTGACAGTCAGTCATGATGGGAATATTCAGTATTCAGATAAGTCACTGCAATAGTATTATCTTCTTCTTTCCTCTCTCCAGAATTACTTATCATGAATGGCTCAGTTCATTCATGATAGTAAGGAGGGTAACTTGTTATTAACACAACAGAAAACATAAATAAAAAAACAAAATATTTTAAGTATATTTTTCAACTGCATTGATTGAATTAAGCCATTGTTTCTTTCAGAAATGTTTCATTTTTGAGGAAAAGTGTTATAGAGTGGTTGACACCCCTGCAGCACTCTCAATAATGGAATTGCCCATGGCTTGAAATAGTCTATTTAAGTAAATAATAGTAGCATTAGATTATAATATTAGCATAATATTTGAGTATCATTTGAGTAATATTCAGACTGATTACTTTGGCAACTATTGCAATCTAAACCCTTCCCCTCTGTGTTGTAACTTCTGTCATGTCTGTCATTGTAACTAATGTACTGTTTTGTGTATATCGGTTTAGCACCAGACCTTGTGCTGAATAACAGTGCACACTTTCTTTGTGTATTGTATCCACCTTGGCAATACAACAAAAAGTAATTTTTATTTACCCTATTTACTTCTGGATTATTGTCCTCATCGTTTGTTGTTGTTACCATGAAGTTTGTGATGCCAACAATAATGATGAGGACAATAGTTTGTATGTAAATAATGTAAATAATAACTCCTTATCTCAGAAATTCAAACAAACAAAAGTAATTTTAATATAGAGAAAGTGAGTGAATTGAATTGAGTAATAAACATTTTAAATTAAACAATATAGGTACCACAAAAAGTATACAGAAGAAATGAGTGTGATTTGACTCAATCTTTACATCTAGGGAACATCTAAGTAACTCAGTGTACTCTAGTTCTGAAACTAGTAGAACTAAAGAATGGGGTTCATCTGAACATTTGCCATAAGTATAGTGATAGGCTTGTGATATTGCAACTGTGAGAAATACAAAATAAAAAATAAGTTGTCCCCAGTCAGACAATGTAAAGGTTTTATATAAAATAATCCCATTTGTATATTAAAACCAGTCTGGCTTGTCCTGGGTATGAAGATAAACTACATCCAGCAGCAATTCCAGTTGAATTCAAGAAGTTTTGAGAAGCTCTCAAATTGTTGTTGTTCCCAGGTCCATCTTTATCTGGGGTAGTAGGACCTGTTAGGGTTCTAACTATGCACAAATAGTGACACTCCCCACCAAACTGGGGTCAAAACTCTATAAACGTGTAGAAATACATTTTGATAGTGAAAATGCCAGCAATATATTTTCATTGTGAAAAAAATTACCAGCAACTGATTTTTATAAAAAAATATTGCCAGGCATACATTTTGCAAAAAAAAAAAAATAAATAAATAAATAATAAATAAAAGAAATTACTAATTTTCCCAAGAAAATTAGATTTCAACATTAAATGACCCATGAGGATTTGATATGCCATTAAACAAACCAGTGTATTAAACCTAACATATTTTAATTTTAACCTATTAATTACTCTGTAAAATACATTTTTCAAATGATACTTAATGCAGGTAAGAGTCCAATTTTACATTATATACACATTATACGTACATCACCAACTTTAGAGCCAATTTACTTCTTCATCCTGTAAAAGTAAGTTAGGGTATGATTGTATTAAAATGTTTTGAGTATCTTATGCCACACCTTGGAACCATGGGGCATATACTTTGGGAATCTCTGTATTAAACTTAAGATATTTTATCACTATTGTTCATTGTTGACTTTTCTTCACAACATTCCAGTTAAACATTTTCTCAGCCTCCTTCAATATAGAATCTTTTTACCTCGCACACTTTGGAAATCTCTACTTTAACCATTATTCTTATTAAGTGTGTTAATATGTCAACATAGCCCCTGTTTTAATGTTTGATATTCTTCTTCTTATATGTGCCATGTCACTTCAGGACATTGGTGATAATGGCTCTTCACAACTTCTTGTTCTTTGTAGCTCTTAGTAAAGTTTTTTTTTTTTTGCTATCTCTCCTAATCCTTGTTTTGCCAACCATATGGTTTAGGTAGGTTATTCACTACTTTCCTTTGTCCCACTTCAATAGATATTATATCAAATTCTCTAAGCCCTCTCTCCTTATTGTGTGCTATAGAAATTTCAACTATCTCTTACTGATGATAAATATAATTGTCCATTTTGTTTCCATTTTCTCTAAAATTTTGTCATTGCTCACATGTTCAGTCAATGGTATTCTCAGCATCTTTCTGTAGAACCACATTTCTGTTGCTTCAAGTCTTTTCATCTATTAAGAGCTTATCCAGCATTCACTGCCATATAGGAGTTCTGATATTACATAAGTCTAGTACTCATTTCTTTGTTTTTAATAAACTTTTTCAATTTCTCAATACTTTGCTTATTTCTTGGAAGGCATCTTTTTCTATCCCAATGCAGCTTTGAATTTTCTGTCCTCTGCTAAAACATTGATATTTAAATTTTTGTACGTATTTAATTTTTGGATGTCTAATTAATAATCTGCCTGTTGGACTTTTCCTTTTGCTGTTTATCTGATGTTGGTAAGATTGTGGCTGGTAATAACGAATCCTGGTAGGACTTCCAATTTTTTCAGGATTATTTCACTGTAAAAGTTGAATAAGTATTATGTTATTTTCTGTTTAAGTTCTGGATAATGCTAATATCCTTTCTAAATAAATCAAGCTTACCAAGCAGTTCAAGCAGTTCTTTATTAATTGGAATATTTGATATGTTGTAACATAAATAATGTTAACATTTTGTTTAACTATCATCCATATAATCATTTTGTAAATATGATTAAAATAATTAAATCCCTCAAAGGTTTTTACAATACTCTTTCATTTCAGCCTTAGTTCACAGATGATATTTTTTAAATGTTCGTGTTATGTTTTTGTCTTTTATAAGTATTTGTGTTCTGGATGTGTGTTGTGGTTCCACGGATATCAGCTCGGAATGAGAAATTAGAGCGTCTAGTTCAAATTCCAGTTGAATTTTGTCTTTTATGATAAGTCTTTTATGACAAGTATTCTTGTTCTGGATGTGTGTTGTGGTGCAGTGGATATCTGCTTGAAATGAGAAATTGGAGAGCCAAGTTCAAATTCCAGTTGAATTTGTTGCATTCACTTACCTGCAAATACCCTTGGTGGAGGTATTAATTCATCTCTTCCCTCCAGCTATAGGTCAAATAACACGATAGATTGGGTTCAATAGCTTTAGTTTGCAACCAGTATACCACAGAAAGTAATGGCCACCTAATGTGGGAAAATCTTCTGCCTTCTCAATCATGTCTCTTTTGGGACACGTTTGACCAAGCATGTATCACATATGGCACTTGAAGTTCTCCACAACTTCCTATCCTTTGTAACTCTGTTTATGTTTTTACTTACCCTTCATTCCCTGTTCTATTATCCATTTACTCAAGCTCATTAAGTAGGTTACCTACTGTTTCCACTCTGTCTCTCTCTTGCAGTCAATATGTCCTGTGAGTGGTAAATTTTTCCAAGTTTTCTTTCCTTATGTGTCCTAAAAATTTCAGCTTCCTCTTTCTGATTCTATGTGTCATTGTCAATCAGTCAGTTAAGTGCCATACGTGATACACGCTTGGGCTATCATGTCTCAAAAGAGACATGACTGACTGGGCAACATATTATTCCGCAGTAGGTTGCCATTACTTTCTGTGGTAGACTGGTTGCCAGACAAGGCTATAGAACCCAATCTATCTTATTATTTAGCCCATAACTGGAGGGAAGAGACAGATTAATACCTTTCCCAAGAGTATTTGTGCATAAGTGAATGCAATAAATTCAACTAGAATTTGAAATCAGCTCACCCATTTCTTGTTCTAAGCCAATATCCACTGCACCACAACGCACATGTATTATTGTATGCTAAACATGCAGCTACCCAAGACAACTTGTTCTGTCAGGATTTATTAATGATGGATGCAATCTTAACAACATTAAATATGCAGATGATGCCCTGTTGATGGCAGACACAATAAAAATGGAACTTCAAAAACAACAAAGAAATAATGATGCAGTCTACTTTTTAAAGCTCACTGTTCAGACCCTGTGTTGGTTGCAGTCTCAATGAAGCTTTGAACATCTCTTGGGTCTCAAGTTCATTCCAAATCTCAAATGAAACTCAAATATACACTCTATCTCTAATAAAGCAGAAAAATTAATTTACTCACTCTAGGAAGTATGACACCTTCTGCCATGTTTTGTCTTTATAAGAGTCAGATTGAACTACAAATGGAATATTGATATCTGGATGACAGCTGGATAATTCTCTGAAAGACAATTTACAGACAGGACAATTCATTGATGTTTTGTCTTTTCAGGTTCAAGCTCTCATCTAGTTTTCTAGTTTTTTAAGAATATCCATTCTAAGCCTTTCAGTTGTCATCATGGCATTTGTCAAAACAGAATGAGGTAGCAGAAAGCTTTTATTTGAGGGATACAACTATATTGCTGACAAAACTAGTGAATCTAAAAGTTACTGGAGTTTTTAATGACTGCTTCTTTTTTTAGCAAATAAATTGTGTTCATTTTTACTAATGTTTTTTTACTTGCTCTTTATCAATAATTTGTCTTTATAAATAAGTAATTTTCTTTGTTACTTGTTTTCAATTAACAATCCTTTGTGTGATAAATTATATATTTGAATGAAGTTCTTTTAATCAAGATTTGACCAATTGTCCTGTCTGTGAGTTGTCTGTTGACGAACTGACCACATACAATCTGGACTGAAGTTGCTCACTTTTCAGCTTTGAGAAAATTCAAAATCATTTACATGTACTTCTAGGTGAAGTGTGTGTGTGTGTGTGTGTGTGTGTGAACTACTTTAACAAAGTTGTCATCTTTAATTTTGAACAAAACTTCTATACATTGACAAGTACTGACTCACTTGCACCGCTCCACTTTATAGATATGGCACTTAACAGTTTTCCAGTTTGAAAGGCCGTCCTTTCTTCTATCTCTTTATCACTTTGGCTATGAATCAACGTTTCTCATTGGCAGTGAAGAAGAAAGGGAAGATAAGTGGGTGTTGTTTTTTACATCTTTTTCTTATTTTTGCCTTCAATTTGGTACCTCTTTTATTTCTTTGTTTATTTTGTATTTTTTTACTTACTGACAATTGCAGAACTGTATTTTGGTTGGGTGGAGTTGCTATTCATATCAGCTGACTCTTATTCTAAATCATATTCTTTATTGAGAGCTCTACAGCTTTGCTTATCGACTTGGCAAAATATATGATTGATTCTGGTTTATGTGAGTGCCACCAGTTGTCACTGATAAAAACTTGTTTTATGCATACACAAACAAATGTGTATCTTAGACAGATAAATACATATTTCCGATAGATTTCATTATAAGCATTTTTTTAATAATGTATTATTAGCAAAGCTTGACAGATGTACCCACCAGAAAAACAATGCATCAAAAGGGCAATTTTTCTCATGGAACCACTATTATTTTACACTCTCTTGGCAATTTTTATATTTTTAAAGAGTTATTTTTACAATAGTAATAAAGTATAAATGTATCAAACTGGTTTTATTCATTCTCTTTTCTTTTCTTTTTTTTTCTCAAGAATTGACAATAAAAATATTAAATGCTGTTCTTGTAAATAAGCAATTTATTATGTCTGTCCTTCAGTGTAGTAGCAAATGCTGGACAATTTCATCAAAGATGAGAGAAAAACTGGAAGCAACCAAAATGTGGTTCTACAGAAGGATGCTGAAGATACTATGTACTTGAACATGTGAGCAACAGTAGTTTCAGAGAAGATTGACATGAAAAAGAAACTGATACTTAACATCAGGAAAAGACAGTTGAAGTTTCAGAGACAAGTAATGAGGAAGGTGGGCTTGGAGAATCTGATACTCGGAGGGAAGGAGAGACAGAGGAAAGCAATGCATGGCATACTTAATAGACTTGAGCAGATGAATGGCAAAGCAGGGTTAGGAAGGGGTAATAGGAGAAGTGGTTAAAAGCTACAAGGAATAGGGAGATGCGGAATGCCATGATTGCCTACATCCTGAAGGGAAACGGCACATAGAAGAAGATGAATTAAATAGGGTTTAACATTTTCATTGTCATTCTCAAAAAAAAAAAAGTATAAATTCAGATATGGGGAGTGAGTTACCATGGTCAAATTCAAAATAAATAATGAAACAGTCAAAGTTTGCAATCAAAAGAAAAGAAAAGCACAGAGGAAAAAAAATAATTTAAAGCAAGCAAACAATATATGCAAGGCAAATCAACAGTAATAAGTTAAAGCAACAGTAATATGGCAAAAAGTTCACAAACTAAGAATTGGTGTCGACTCAGAAAAGCAAGTTCAGACAAGCGAACCTAGCCTTCTGACTTCAAGAAAAGACATATTGAGACTGAGTCAAATGAGACTGCGAACCAAGCAATTTTATTGGCCAAGAAAAACTCCTAGTATGTATTTGTATGCTTTTGCTTATAAAAGTGGAGGGGAAGTATTTTGCAGTCATTCCCAACAAGATGCTCACACCTTAGTGAACTGATATGGCAAGAGCAAATAAAAGTGATGCCTAGAAGTTTATAAATTTATGAATAAAAAAAATTGTTTTTATAGTTATTTCTTTATAATATGGTAAGTAATATACATTTATTTTATAGTTGGTTTACATATTTATATAAACATACTAATCATGATGAATGGATATTTCACCAGGGAGGCACTATGACTTTAGCCCTGATTGGGACTTAAACTCATCCAAGATCTCAATATGATGCATTGCTAAAGATACTGAAAAAAAATGTTCCCTGTATCACTCCAGCAAGTACCTGACTCTTCCTGCTGTGCTCTACAAGAACGAAGTCAAGCTGAAAATGGAGTATAGCTACCATTTATGGACATGTTCTGTCCAGTTTCACTCTTTTGATAGAGTGCAAAAGGATCTCTCCATGTACTTGTCGATAATAAATTATTTCCCACCCTACAACCTTTTATTAACAGACAAGATGTTGCAAGTTTTAGAGAAAAATATCCCAAAATCATTTTTTCTCTTTTGTGAGCTTTTATAATATACATAACTGTTTTGATGTATAAAGAAACAGGAAAATTCCATTAGCAATATAGAAAAAGGGATGAATTGTTATGTAATATCAGTGCGCCTGCCAAGAAAGTATAACGGAATAGTGGTGTTAAGTGAAAAACTCTCCTGAACAATATATTTTTAAGGATTCCTTGAGTGTAAATAGCTTCTTTTAATTCAATGTCAATTGTCATCTTGTGTCTCTTTGAAGCTTGTTCTTTTATTGTCCTGTTCATTTTTTTTTTGTTTGCTTTTGTTTTTTTGTTTTTTTCCTTGGTAACCCTTTGCATCATGGTGGTCTTTATTGACTTTTCTTGGAGAAACAATGTAATCTACTTAACAGGCTTGTGTAAATTGTTTTCAGGATGAGTTTAAGATAGATATCAAAAAGAGAAACCTTACTAAGAGCTACAAAGAACAGGAAGTTGGGGAGTGCCATGATCACCCATATTTTGAAAGGACACAGCATATAGAAGAAGATTCAATTATGATTGTCATTCAATAGCATAGGAGGGTGAATTATATAACTATTCACACTAGTCTCCTATAAGGAAATATTTTTTAATTATCTCAGATAAATCATTATATCACTAAGTGATGGTTGATGAGCTGGTAAAAATTTTCTGAAACAGTGTAAAAGAAAAAACGTAAAATATATATTTCTGGCTTATCTTTTGGATTTTAATCTGACTTCTTTGGATTTTAATCTGACTTATCCGGATTTTTAAACTTTAAGATACAAGCTAAACTAATCTGGATCATCGCTTGAATTTTAATCTAGTTCTTACTTTGGATTTTAATCTGCCTCATCCCATGGAGTTTCATTTAGCTTGTCTTTTGGATTTCAAGCTGCCTTGTCCCTTTTTATTCTACCTAGTCTCTTGGAGTTTAATCTGGTTTGTCACTTGGATTTTAAACTCGAAAGCACAGTCAGTTAAGTGCCATACGTGATACATGCTTGGGCAATAATGCCTCTTTCGAGACATGACTGACTGGGCAGAAGATTATCCCACAGTAGGTTGCCATTGCTTTCTGCTGTAGACTGGTTGCCAGCCAAGGCAATAGAACCCAATCTGTCCTGTTATTTAACCCATAACTGGAGGGAAGAGATGGATTAATACCTTTCCCAAGGGTATTTGTGCGTAAGTGAATGTAAGGAATTCAGCTGGAATTCAAACTCGGCTCCCCAATTTCTCTTTCCGAGTGAATATCCACTGCACCACAACGCACATCCAAAGCACAACCCAGATTAATCTGTTTTCTGTCCTTTGGATTTTAAACTTGAAGGTACGAGCCAGCTCGTCCCTTAGATTTTAACCATGTCATAATATTGGGAATGTTTCTGTATCACTTTCTGATCTCTTCAAAATCCTGATGACCCTCTTCACTTTGAAAGCCTAATTTTCTTTTCAGATTCAAGAGCTTCTATTCTCCTTTGGCCTCTCGATTTGTCAGCCAAAGTGCTATTTTCCTTAAAACTGAAACTAGGTTGCGATTGTTGAGCCATCATGTGTACAAATTCTTTATTTAGTTTACTTTAATTGCCACTCTAGTCCCAAGTTTCTCCTTCCCTTTTGTTCACTACTTGTGCTCATATGTACTTTAAACCATTATATCTTAAAAGCCGGAATACCAAATGTAGTGCTTCCTTCATTTTCATGCAATTGAGGTTTATTTTTTAATCTTTAAATGAAAGCCTTTGTTCATTGAGGTTGTATTCTTTCTGATTTTTTGTTTTTATTGGGATCTTTTAAAATATTTCTTTTAAAAATACCTTTTGCAAAATATAAACTTTATTTTCTAAAAATAACAAAGATAAATATGTGTTCATTTGTTATTTGTTTCAGTGAAGACTATGGGTTAAATAGCATGAGACATTGGTCTCTTGTCTCCTGTGGCAACCAGCTTAGGAGAAAGAAAACTAAATTTAAACAAGTTTCATGAAGCGTACAAATTTAAACATAGTAATAGATTGGCTGCTAGGTCACATCATTTTACAGTTGAAATGGCTAGATGTAACTGTAGGTTCTATGCTAAAAGTTTCCTCTATCGCAATTCTCACTTGTGAAACTCTCTTCTGGCTTCTTGTATCCCTTGCAAGGTCTCACCATTTTACAATTGAAATGGCTAGATGTAATTTGTAAGCTCTATGCTAACGGTTTCTTCTTTTGCACTTCTCACTTATGGAACTCTCTTCCAGCTGCTTGCTTCCCAGTCAACTTTGATCTTCAAAACTTTAAATGCAATGTCAATTTTTATCTTCTGTCTTAATTCTTGTTCTTTTATTGTTGTCTCTGCATAATAATGTTTTTCTTTTTTTTTTTCACATTCTTTCACACTCAGTAACCCCTTGGTGACTTTATTGTCTTGCACTTTAATAAGTCTTTTTTGTGTATGCATATATATATATATATATATATATACTTATTTATAAATGGAACTTTGTGTGTGTGTCACCTATAGACTCCGAAACGGCTGAACTGATTTTCTTGAAAATTTACAGTTGTACTATAAGCGTCTGCGAGTGTTCTCAGCTAGATTTTGTGTTGAGGTACCCCCGATAAATATTGATAATCGAAAAAATCAGGTTATAGAAGGAGTGGTCCTATTTTAATCAAATTTGATACATTCATAGACAAAAACATAAGAAATGATATTCAGAAGTTTCAAGGTTGCAGTTCTTACAATAGTGCAGAAAATCGATAAAATCGATAAAAGGCAAGATGTTTGTGTGTGTCTGTTTATCTGCCTGTATGTCTGTATTTTTTTCAGCACCTTTATTTTAGTTTTTGCTTCAGATTTGGCTCTAAGTAGGTATAATTGTATTTCTTAGTCTCAGCCATGATAGCATTTACTCAGAGGACTTATTTAGCCTTCAAAATTCAGTTTACGATGAAAAAAACTTACTTGATATTGATACCAGGAAATCAAAATTTGACTTACATCCATTCATTTTTCTTTCAGTCTATGGTTTCGCTTTAAATGGAAACAACTATTGCTTTTTAGTCTTTCGTGTCAACGTTCAAAAAGCCTGAGCTCCAGGACCATAGATTAGTTTTAAAGCTTTCATTACACCCGAGCAACGCCGGGCTATACTGCTAGTTGATAATGTTTTTAGCTGATATCAATTCAATATTGCTTTTTGTATAGAAAACTTCGAAGTGAGGAATTTAAATGCCATGTCAATTATTATCTTCCTAACTCTTGTTCTTTTATTGTTTTCTCTTCTTAATAATGTTGTTCTTTTTCTTATTTTCTTTGACACTAGTTTTATTGCCTTGCTTGGGGTGAAGTGATTAAAAGATACCTACTGATCTTTTAGTCAGGAACGTGTATGGTTTTACTAAAAGTTGAATTTGTAGCGTGAAGTAAGGAATCACAACTAATAAATCTGTTACTTACCACTTATCTATCTAACTAAACACAAAAAAAGATTCTTACCAATACTTTTTTATTTTATATTTTTAATGATATAAGTATAAACCAGAATTAGACTGAAATAAGTACACCTATTTTTTGCATTTTTAAAATCTTTTGTTACTAATTTTATTTTAAAAATATGTTCGTCCCAGAGAAGGCCCGTATGTCAATCAAGGTAGAGGGTTACCAAGTAATTACTATTTATTTTATGTTTTATTTTAGTTTGTCTATGCTTCTGAGATGAGGTAGTATTTACATTATTTACATTGTTCAGACTTTATTGCCCTATTCGGTCATTGTACACTCAGGTGATTGAAATTTTGAACCAAACCCTTTATTTTGATCACTGGGGTATATTATTCATGGCCCAGTTGATAAAAGCATTGGTTAGATCTAGTGACTTGACCCAAAGACTTGTGAGTTTGATACCTAGCTACAGCAGTGGTGAACAAATAATTTTTAGAGTTGAGTTAAAGGGAGATAACTAAGATATTCAGAAGTGGGATGACTCATGGAACCAGAACAATATAATCCAGTAATCAAAATAAAGAGTTCAGTTCAAAATTCTGATCACCTGAAGAAGGCCAAAAAATGCAACAAAATATTGTGAATATGACAATAAAGATGAGGACAACAGTCCAAACAATGTAAATTATTTAAGTTTTTTTTTTCTTTCTTTTTTTTTTTCAATAATATTTACTATGTATAAAGCCCAAGAGCCTGTCAGGGTAGAGGTTTACAGAACTAGAAGCACAGCTTATGTGGATATGTCAAGGCTACCTGTTAATCCTCGACTTGAACAAGTTAAGATTGTAGTGATGGTGGTTGGCAGAAACATCTTTTGGGATTTGGTCCCACAAAGAAGGATAGTTAGCTACTTGCATGGCATGTCTAGTCTTTGCTTTGAAAGTTTGAACTGGTAGAACTAAGGATTATAGTTTGTCTGAACATTACCGATACCAATAGTGACAGAGTAATAAATGAAAGTATTTAGATGAAAAAATAATGAATTGAGTTTTGTCTTTTGTAAAGTTTTTTTTTTTTTTTTTTAATCATCTCACCCCAAGCAAGACATTCCACTGCCACTATTGCGCATGGGGCTACATAGGGGAAGGTAAAGAGAAGGAGTGGATAGACATAGGGAATGTCAGGAGAAAGGTGACAGATGAGTAAGGATAGCGAGGATGAGGGTCGGGCAGATGGGAAGAGTGCTTGATAGAATGGGAGCAGGTTAGTGTGTTAGGAGGTGTCTATTGACCTTACATTTAAACTCCTGGAGATTGTAGCCATCGGGGAAGCAATCGTTTGGAAGAGAATTCCACAGTCGGAAAGTGCGAGGAAAGAAACTGTTGGAGTAGAAGTTATGGCTGCATTTTATCGGTTTCACTGTAAAAGGGTGGGATCTAGTTGCTAATCTAGTATCTCGTGCAAATTCGTATTTAGGGGGCACCAGTGATCTAAGTTCATCGGAGCAGAAGCCATGAAAGTATTTATAGAAAATAAAAGTAAAGTTGTATTTTTAGTTGAGAAACTTTTTTTTAATTATTTTCCCTATATCAATTTTGTTTTATCTTTTTTTCTATTTGTAGTCAACTGTACTTGCTTGGAATTCTTTGTTACTTACACAAAGTATTCGGATTTAATGCAGTATTACAGGTAAGTAAATAAATAAAATACTAATTTCTTTCTATTTTCTCATGAAAATTGAATGTTTGACTTTCATTAACTTCTACTTGATAATGGAACAAATCCTTTCTGAACTAACTTGATATTTCTATATAAATTTTTCAGCCATGTATAACTTTTGTTGTGCCCATCAAAAAACAGTTTATAAAATGGACAGTTTTTTTTTCTTGACACCAGTATTATTTTTAGCACTTAATCTGACGATACTCCTTTGGCAAGATTGTTTCAGCAAGATAATGCCTGGAAATGACTTGACACTAATTCTAGGAACACTTGGTTGTTCATTTTTATTTTTTAACTAGTTTTCACCCAGATAAGGCTCAAGAACTTCTTCTATGTGCCCTGTCCCTTCAGGATGTAGGCGATCATGGCTTTCCATGTTTCCCTATCCCTGGTGGCTCTGAGCACGTCTTCTCCTGTTACACCATGCAACCCTTGTTCCGTCATCCACCTGATTAGGTCCTTCAAATATGTTATCTGTTGCTTTCCCCTATCTCTTTTTCCCTCTATTTAGCTCGTTAGTATCAGGTTTTCCAAGCCCTTCTTCCTCATTGCATGTCCCAGGAACTTCAGCTGTCTCTTCCTGATGCTCAGTATTAATTTCCTTTTAGTTTCTATCATTTCTAAGACCTCATCATTGCTCACATGCTTGATCCATGATATACTCATATATAAAAATGTGTCAGATTGATAAAATATAATGCATTAATTATTATATATATATATGTGTGTGTGTGTGTGTGTGTGTGTGTGTGTGTGTTTTCTCCTGACAGCTACAATCTCCAAGAATTTAAATGTAAGATCAACTGGCATCTCCTGTTTCTCTGACTCACATTCTTTCCCTCGTGTTGTTTTCCCTGTCCCCTCTACTCTAATCATCTCTCTTCACACCAATGTTTTCATTCTTTTCTTACCCATTCTCTGACACCCATTATAAGTTGTTCCTCTTTCTAATCATTTTCCTCTTATGTAATCCCCTGTGCACTAGTGGCAGTAAAACTGCCTTGCTTGGGGTGAAATGATTCTTAAAAAAAAAAACAACAGTTACATTGGCCATACTACCACATGATTGATGAGAAGATTGACATTGCCCTTTTCAAACATCTCATTTTAACAAACACATACACAGATCTACTCGGCCATATCTGTGACACACTTGTTGACAATGCACATATAATAACATTATTCACTTGCAAAAAATAGACTTAATAAAAAAAGGAAAATCCTAAATTTAATAATATCAACTATGAACACGGCAACAATATGCTTACCGTGTTTGGAATATAACACACAAATGACTCTACATACATAAACTCTACACACATTCAAAATAAAATTCACACTTGATAATGGCTAAAAGCATAGCTGAAAGCACTCAGAAAACTAAAACATTTGGATAATTCATATATAATTTGTGTTCTGAAAAGAAAAAAATAAGAACACATGAAAAATTATTTTAAAAAAACTTAATGATAATACCTTGTCTGTCATTTTAAATGAAACCTGCATAAAAATGAGATTGCTGCCCAAATACACAATATATATATATATATATATATATATGAATCTACAAACATGTTTCATTAAATTCAACCAATAAAATCTATTTAAGTTCTTCATTATATTTTTACAATTTCTGAGTGAGATGTTGAGTATCTAGATTGAAATTAAGAATAAAACATCCAAAATTAATTTTTTTTCTGTTTTCTTTTAGTATTTTTGTCTATCATAGTCATTATCAAGAACTGACTCTGGTCAGTTTGGTAAAATAATATGACTAAATTCTGGTATTTTTAGATTACAGGAATTAGAATCAGTTCAAAATGATGCCACATATATATATACTGTTAAATATAAGAGACAATGAATGTCTATTATGTTTAATCATGATCTGTTCTAAATGTCGTATTTTGGTTTTAATTTCAGTTGAAAATAAAGACAGAAATTCTCCAACATTTGGATAATTTTTTATTAATTAAAAGCTTAGAAACAAATTAATAAAAAATTATCCAAATGTTGGAGAATTTTTGTCTTTATTTTCAACTGAAATTAAAGCCAAAATACGACTTTTAGAACGGCTTATGATTAAGCATAATAGACATTCATTGTCTCTTATATTTAACAGTATATGTTTAGAAAATTATTTGCTGCCTTGATACACTAAATATATATATATATATATATATCAGTTAAACAGAAAAGCAAGTTTTGAATATATCTTCTATGTGCTGGGTACCTTCAGGATGTTATTGATCATGGTACTCAAAGAGTTTTGTCTTTTGTTGCTCTTAATATATTTTGTCATTTGTTGTCTCTCTTAAACCTTGTTCTGCCATCGGTTTACCCAAATTCACTAGGTAGATTATGTGGTGTGTTTCTCTTTCCTTCAATCTGTCCTGTGAGTATCAAATTTTCCAAACCCTCTTTCTATATCTGCCCTAAACATTTTAACTATCAGCTTTTAACTTTGTCGTTGCTCACATGTCCAGTACATATTCTCAATATCCTTCTGTAGAATCACATTGCTTTTACTTCAAGTTTCTTTTTTATCTATGAGAAGATTGTCCAGCATTCACTGATATATAGGTGGACTGATTTTACATAATAGTTTTATATTCAGTATTTTTTTATTACAATTCCAAAGTCATTGTTCCGTGACTATTAAGAAGCAACATCGAGTTGAAATAAAAACAAAAGTAATCTAGTGAGACTTGGACTCACACTCTTCATCATTGGAGTCCACTGCTTTATGAGTTTGGCTATGAAGACCAACTGATTAAAGTCATCCAAATTTAGCCAGATAGTATATATTCCTAATGATCGACTAATAACAATATAGCAGTTATGTTAAAAAATATTAGTAAAATATTAATATGTTGGATATTTTGAGTATGCATATGCTTGTTTTCATGCAATATTACTAAGGTATATCACTTACACACACACACATAAAAATATTATTTATATATATATATATAAATATATATATATATATATATATATATATGTGTGTGTACAAGTGTAAGGTAGGCATGGATGAAATAAAATTCCGTATAAAAAAAAAACTTTTCTGAAAAAAATTATTCAATACAAAGTAGAGTGAATAATATTTATTTAGAATCTATAACATAAATATGCTATAGTATCACTACAAAAGTAGCCATTTTGTTTTGATACTATTTATGTCTTATCAAATGATGTGCTGATTTCAAGATAAAGAATTTTAAAAGGTTCAAAACTAGCCAAACCCCCTCAATTAGGGAGGCATTATCTAGGGGGTTTGGCTAGTTTTGAACCTTTTAAAACTCTTCAACTTGAAATCAGCACCATCACTTGATAAGACACTAATAGTGTCAAAACAAAATATCTACTTTTGTAGTGATATGACATATTTGTTATAAATTCTAAATAAATATATATATTTATACTATTTAGGCAGCGTTCATTCAGTAATGAATTTGAACACTCTTGGCTACTAGCATGTATTTATATTGTGTATATAACATGCTAAAATCTACCTTCCTTCACTGAGCACCCATAGCTTAGAAGTAGAATTGCTGACTGATATCAAATTGGTTGGGTTTCAATCCTGGCTAAATGCAATCGGATGTCTAACTGTACTGATGAGCTGTGATACAGCAAAACAGGACTATATGTGGATGGCTCTCTCTCTCTCTCTCTCTATATATATATATATATATATATATAGAGAGAGAGAGAGAGAGAGAGAGAGAAGTAACCTGCTAACTATAGTGGTTAATAGAGAAAAGTTAATTCAAGAGGAGACAGAAAATACTTCTCTCAGAACTTGCAACAAATAAAATGCATTCAAAATGAATAACTATTTGTTAAATTTTATTTCAGAAGGCTCATGAACAATTTATCGATCTAATCCTATCAAGATTAAATTTATTGAACTCATTTTTTATCTATGGCTAATACATGTGTATGTTTAATGTTTTAAATTTATGGGAAAACAAAAATTCCTAATTTCAAAATGATGTAAATAAATCTAAGCTCTTCATAGACACTAATTACATTTTGTATCTAAATTTTGAATAATTTTGTGTCTTTATATATCTTTTTCTACCTGACTGACCATAAATACGTATCCATATCACAAGGAAACTGTTTCTCATGTGGACTTGGCTATTATAGCAAGGTTTTATTTCACACTGTAGAGTTTGGCCAGCCACAGGTATTGGTCCATTGCCTCTTGTAAAAATAGATCTTTGCGCTAATCACAGACAACTTGCTAGTAAATATAGAAGCACTTGTATCCGTATCATGATGGGGACCCAATTTACCAGCTGTTCTTTCCATCCATGGTAACTGGAGCATTCAGGTGAACACACTGACTATTCAGGTGAAAACACTGACCACTGATATATCTACTGTGGAAATTTTAAAAAAGCAAAAAAAAATAAAAATGGCTGATGCACTTTTACAACTGTTTTGTACATATAGTACAGAAAAATTATTAGATAAAATAATCACATTACTCTGTTCATTTTAACAAATGTTTAATTTTATGTACATTGATGTGCAGTGGATATCAGCTCAGAATAAGGAATTGGAGACCCAAGTTTGATTTCAAGTTGAATTCGTTCACTGCATTCACTTATGCGCAAATACTTTTTGGAAAGGTATTAATTCGTTGATTCTCTCTCCAGCTATGAGGTAAATAGCAGGGCAGATTGGGTTCTATAGCCTTGGTTAGCAACCAGTCTATGATAGAAAGTAATGGCAACCTACTGCAGGGAAAATCTTCTGCCCACACAGTCATGTCTCTTTCAAGACATGATCATCCAAGCAATTATCACATATGGCACTTAACTGACTGACATACCTATGTGCAAGAACTTCCTTCCTGTCTTTGCTTTCCAGTCTCAATAGAGTCCAAAATCATCTTTTCATGGCTTCTGCTCCAACGAACTTAAGTCACTGGTGCCCCCACCAGTAGAATTTACTTGTGCAACCAGACTGGCAACAAGATCCCACCCATTTACAGTTAAATCAACCAAATGCAGCCAACAATTCTACTCTGTCAGCTTTTCTTGCACTTCTCACCTGTGGAATTCCCTTCCATATACTTGTTTTCCTGATGGCTACAACCTCAGGAATTTGAATGCAATGTCAATACCCATCTCTTATCGACTTGACTTCAATCCTTTCTACATCACCCTGTATATCCTGTTCTTTTCCTTTCTCTTTACCTTCGCAACTTTCATACCTGTGTTCCCATCCTTCTTTTGCCCTTTCTCTGACACTCCCTGTAACTGGTTCATTTTTCTCTTCACTCTTCTCCTGCCTAAACTTTTACTTTTATGTAACCCCCTGTGTGGTATCCTCTTGCTTGGGGTAAAATGATTAATAAAAAAATCTCTGCATCCTAGTAGGTGAGGAATTAATTTCCAACTTACAATCCCCTTCCCACAGACGAAATGTCATGAGCCTCTCGCAGCTCTGTTGTTTTTTTCTATGGAAAGCATTCAGGCAAACTAAAAACCTTAGTTCCACCATTTCTAATCTTCATAGCCAAGACCTGCCACATAATTCACATTGTAAAAAACCACCCTCTTACTCTTCGTATTCTATTGGAGAGATGTAAGTTCCACTAGAGCAGCTTTTTCCCAGGAACTGCTGCTTTGTGAAACTAACTGCCAAGAGGATACTTTCCTTAATCACTTTAGTCTTAACCTGGTCAAGCCTAAGGTAAACTTCCCATATTAACTGTGCCTCTTACCCTGTAATCCTTTACCATAAGTGACTCTTGGGCCTTGACAGGGTGAATATCATTGTAATGAAGAAAAACCTAATATATCAAGGTAACTCAATAAGTATACAGCCTAACAATGAAAAACAAACTTACTTTCTGTATAATCTTTCAATGACTCTAATACAGTAATGAATATTAATTACAATTTGAACATTACACAATGAAAATTCATGATCAAATTCAGTTATATAGTTCAGGGTATATATTTTTATTTAAATTTTTATCCAATGCAATACTCAAGAGCCACTCAATGTAACAGCTTATTGAGTGAAGTCATTATATGGATGTAAGAGACAGTAAGTGCAGGTTATAAGGATATCTAGGATAGATAATGGTTGACTGCAGATTTGTGAAATAGACTCTCAAGAAGATGCTTCCCTGATCACTACAATCTTACTTTCTTTAAGATTGTATTAATCAAGGAAACCAAAGTTCATATTTGTTTTTATTTTATATTAGAGTACTTTCGAATTACATTAGTTTTTAAGGATTCTTCTGAGTATATTTATGCAACTATATTTTAATTTCAATAATTTCACATTTGATGGGACCAATTTCATGTCACTCAAAATGACTTCATATAAACAGTCAAATTGAAATTTTTGTGTGTTTATTTCTTTTTCCCTAATTCAGAAATTTGAAAAATTAAATTGAAAAAAAAAAATTGATAGACTGAACTTGTTTACACACACACACACACACACACACACACATACACACACACACACACACACACACACACACATATATATAAATATATATATATAATCATATCGCCCCAAGCAAGGCATTTTATTGCCACTGTTTTGCAAGGGGTTTCATAGGAGGAAAGTTATGAGAAAGAGTGACAGGTTATAGGGGGTGTCAGGAAGTGGGTAAGAGAAGGATGAGAATACTGATGAGAGTGGAGTGGACAGAGAGAGGAGCATGAGAGAGAGGATGCAAGTTAGTGAGATAGATGACTATTGACATTACATTTAAATTCTTGGAGATTATAGCTGTCAGAAAAGCAAGTAAATGGAAGGGAATTCCACAGGCGGGAAGTGTAAGAAAAGAGAATCTGATGGAGTAGAATTTGCATTTACAATTTATATACACACATACTAAAATAATTGATAATTACGAAATGTTTTCTTCTCTTTGGTTTATACTGATTGGGAAAGCTCAGTGAAATTACCACTAAACCATCAATAATCTTCCTCCTGACATTCCCTATGTCTAACCACTCCTTCTCTTTACCTTCCCCTATGTAGCCCCATGCGCAATAGTGGCAGTGGAATGCCTTGCTTGGGGTGAGAAGATTAAAAAAAAAAAAAATCTCATTTAAACATATATTTACCAAAATTACACAAAAATATCTTGAAATAATAAAGAGTAAATTTATTCAATAAAATTGCTATTGGCGTCAATCATGCTCTCCAGATTTCAGAATCTCTGCAACTCTTCTGGATGGTCTCCTTGTTTAAGTTGGTGAATGCTGCCATAATCTTTGCCTTCAGTTCATCTTTGGTATTAAAAGGAGTTTTGTTGATCTCTGGTTCAACTGTGTCTCATACAGAATAATCAAGGGGGTTGCTGTTTGTGGAGTTAAGTGGCCAGATGTAAAGGGTGATGTGGTCATGGAAATTGTCTGACAGCCATGACAGTGTTCTCCTGCTTGTATGGCATGGTGTAAGTTAGAAAGCATCTGATGTTAATAATAAGCGTTTTTATCACCTATTTCATGTTACTCCTTATTAGTCCAAGGGAGCTGAAAAAGAATTTATAGAATTATCTAAATATGTCAAAGAATCTGTTTAATTAGATTTTCTTAAAATTGTAATTATTTAAAAAAGTGAAAAAATAGCAAGTTTGCTTAATTAATTTTTGTTATTCTTAACATAAACATTAGAAATTATTCAGATGTTTCCCTCATGATAAGCTCTGTGTCGTTATGTCAAGAGAAGTAAATCTAAGTGGACTTAACATAACGACAAAAGATTTTTAGAAAATTCAGCCACTATCTCACCACCATAATTTAACTTCCTACTGCCTTTTCTATAGTTTCATAGCAATTGCTCTGATTAACTTTTTTCTACAAATTGTACATATAGAGACTAATTAGGACTTCATAGAGACTCTGAGGTATTATGGTGGCTGTAATAAAAATTGTAAGAATGTGTTGTTAGGGTGTAAGGAGTACTGTGGTATTTTTGGGTCAGTGAGTATGGCTCACTAAGTTTAATTATAAGAGAGATGAAGACCAGCCTTTCCAATCCACCATTTTAGTCTTGTGTCATATTTTTGTACAAAACAAATATCACTTTCCTCTATGATACCTAGACTTTATGAATTTAAGTGCAGTACTAGATTAGCAGCAAGGTCTCATCATTTTACAGATGAAATGGTTATATGTAATCATGATTTCAATGCTCACAGTTTCTTCTATCAATCTTGTCACTTGTGGAACTCTCATCCATCTTCTTACTCGTAAAGGGTGATGTGGTCATGGAAATTGTCTGACAGCCATGACAGTGTTCTCCTGCTTGTATGGCATGGTGTAAGTTAGAAAGCATCTGATGTTTGATCTGCAAAAATTTAAATGCAATGTCAATTGTTATCTTTTGTCTTAATTCTTATTCTTTTATTGTTCTCTGTCCTTAATAAAGATTTTTTCTCATATTTTCTAACACTCAGTAACCTCTTGTGTCTTAGTGGCTTAGTTGCCTTACTTGGAGTGAGATGATATAAAAGACGTTTTGCTGAAAATACGAACATTTTTTCTATAGCAACTTTTCACAAATGAAAAACTGTACCAAATAGCAAAAACATCATCACTTGAGGAATTTCAACAGCAGCAACAACTAAAATTGATAGCACATGTAACTTAAAGAGAAAACAATGATATAATCAAGATGTTAACATTTCACAATACTTCAAATAAAAGGTTAGGAAAATTACAGAATCCCAAACAAAGAATTGTACCAAATAACAGAAACCACATCATTTGAGGACTTTCAACAGCAACAACAACTAAAATGAATAGCACATGTAATTTGAAGAGAAAATAATGACATAATCAAGATGTTAACATTCTACACTACTTCAAACAAAAGGTTAAAAAGAAAGTTCCCATCAATACTAGAAAGAGTGATGACAACTACTGGACTTGATAAACCTGTTTTCCTGTAAAATTGTTTTTAGAGAAAGAGTTTTTAAATTTCAACAAAAGTTGTACTGACTGGTCAGTTATTGAATGCCTGCCAAGTGTTTCCTTATAAGGAAATTGCTAATATTACCACTTGGCTAGAAAAGAAAATTCACATAATAAAACATTAAAAAATTTTTATTTACCTCATAAATAAACTTTTTAAAAATAATTTCATTTAGTTTATCTCTAAATAACACCAGTTTTATAAAATAGTGTCTATTATTTCTTTTCTTTTCTAAAGAGTTCCCAATAATTCACATCCCGGCACACTCTTTTATTTTTGCTAATGCTTTCATAGCCTATGTTTTCTTTGGCTAAAATTGGTTTTCTCTTTACCTATTACCTTCTAGTTTGGCGTAGCTGACTCGCATGTGTTTTTCTTAGAACAAAATCACAAAAATGTTCATTCGTAAATTATCATTAATTCCTGTTGGTCAGTACATTCTTTAATTCCACCAGCTCAGACTTTCAGTACTAGAATGTGCCGTGTCATGTTCATGGTGGTAAATCTTCTCTATTCTCTTCATGTTTCTTTGATAAGGAGCAAGTTGCTCTTTGATAGCTTCTTCCTCAGAACTGTTACTTTGTGAAACAGACTCCTGAAAAGATTCTTCCATGAAAACTACAATCTTAGTCTCTTTAACTTCAGAGTCAACTGATATCTATTCTACACTTCTTCATAATATACATTTTTACTTTCTTCTTTCATCTCCCTTATAACAATCTTGCTCAATAATCCCCTACCTTGAGTGCCTCTTTGGCCTTGTATTAGATGAACTAATAGTAAATATATTTTTAAAATCCCCATAAATTCCAATGCAGCAATTTATAGGCATTTCTGTTACTGTTTTTTTATTTTTTTCTTTCAATCCATAAGGTTTAAGAGTCACTCGAGGTAGAAAAGTTAATAAATGAGATTGTTGCAAGGTTGTACTTGAAGGGAGTAAGAGGTGCATATTATGAGGATATGTAGGATAGATAATGGTTAACTCTAGATCTGGATAGATTAAAATTGTAGCAAACAGAAAACCATCCTTTCAGGAGTCTGCTCCATAAAGTAATAATTTCTGAGTGAAACTTCCTCATTACCAATGGAGTATGATGAGGATGACTTTGTGTATGTGACCTGGCAGATCCTGTCTGTAAATGCCTTAACTGATGGAACCAAGGAATGTAACTTGCCTGAGCTTTTGCCATGAAGAGAGCAATAGAGTAGTGAGTGGCAAGCAATGTTTCGTCTAAAGGAAAGGGGTTGTAGGGATGAAAATAATTACTCACAAGGCTGTGTAAACACTTTTGAATTTTTTCCATGACAGGATTTATTATTTTTGAGCAGTCTATCCCCATAAATTAAATAAAGCCTTCAGTTCTGAAGTCCTAGTAGGTTGCCTGCATCAATATATATATGATGTAGGCTGAAACATGATAACAATAATAAACAGGAGAACAATAGTTCAAAAGTAAATAGTGTAAATAATGATAGCTTCTCACCCCAGAAATTCAGTTTATGAAAATATACACTTCAATCAAATGTTTATTTTTTATTTTAACCATTTCACCTCAAGCAAGGTGGTAATGCCACTAGTATACAGAAGATTCCAGGGACTGAAAGTGAATGAGAAAGGGAAGACTGATAATAGGGAGAATTGAAGAAAGGATAAAAACATGAACAGGATTCAAGAAGGCAGAAGATGGTGATTGACATTGCATTTAAAGTTTTAAAGATTGTAATTATCAGGAAAGCAATGTAAAAGAAGGGAGTTCCACAGGCAGGAAGTGTGAGAAAAGAAATTGTTGGAGAAGAAAAAATGTTTCCAGAATGTTCAGTGTTGTGGAATGAAAGACATGCATATAAGTCACTAAAGAATATGTTTTATACTCTTTATAAAGGACATCTTGTTTCTGCAATGAAAACTAAATCAGTGTTTTCCAAAGAGAGCAAATACAATGTAAATAAAGGTTGTGGGGTGAATTCCATATTTAAAATTGATAACTTTATTCGGTCAGTCAGTTAAGTGCCATACGTAATACATGCTTTGGGCAATCATGTCTCAAAAGAGACATGACTGACTGGGCAAAAGATTATCCCGCAGTAGGTTGCCATTGTTTTCTGCGGTAGACTGGTTGCCAGGCAGGGCTATAGAACCCAATCTGTTCTATTATTTAACCCATAACTGGAGGAAAGAGATGGATTAATACCTTTCCCAAGAGTATTTGTGTGTAAGTGAATGCAATGAATTCAACTGGAATTTAGACTCGGGTCCCCGACTTGTAATTCCAAGTTGATATCCACTGCACCACATCTGATAATTTTATTACCTCTGCCTTAAGGCAGAGATTTTGTATTTGGTTATGTCTGTCTGTCCATGGTCAAGATATCTCAAGACCTGCTAGATGAATTTGGATGAAACTTTCAGGGATGATTAACCTCATGACTGGCACAAACTAATTAGATTTTGGGTTCAATCCAATATGGGATAAAGTTTCTGGGTTATTTTACTGTTTTTTAACTAATATTTTTTGTACATTTCACATGCCATATACTGAATTACCTTCCCTAGATTGTATTACATTTTCTGAACACACTATTTTTTTCACAAAAATATTATAATATTTATTATTCAGTATATAATATTGAATAATATATAATATTATTATATAATATTATAATATAATATTTATTATTCAAAAGCAAAAAAAAAATAGAACGGTCAAGTTCATTGCAGTTATTCTCATTTTAATAATCATCTCTTGCTAATTGCTGAGAAGATGTAGGTTTTGCCTTAGCAGAGGTTTGTGGTCTTTGCTTTTAATTACTGGTTGATTTTCATAAAACATCTTTCATTTTTAACAGTATAATGGTAGAAATACAGTACTGTGTTAAAACTCGACGTAGACACCAGTGTTTGTAATTGTTTAGGTATATCCTTGACTGACTTTATCATTTCCTGTACTTTTTTTACCTTTTCTTCCAATCTGTTTGTTGAAGAATGACCATGTTTGTGGGTATCTACTACAGATTTCTGATGGCTTTGACATCTACTGAAGCACTGTGTCACCATCTTTGCACTTGTACCACAAACTACCACACTTTGTACCAGGATGCTGTCTGACCTTTTTCATTCAGTATCAGGCTTGTGCCATTCTGGTCTACACTTACTCTGAAATAAAAATAGAAATTACCAATGAAATTCTAGGGGTCACAATATGTTTTGTTTCAGGCAAATGTGGTGATATTGACAAAATGTTTCAAGAAAACTGAGTGTATGGTCATTAGCAAAAAGAAAACCCCAAAATGCCAACTACAGATTCGAGAAACTAAAATAAAACAAGTAAAGAAATTTACATACCTGGAAAACATTTTGACAGAGGATGGAAAGTGTGATTTTCAGATCTGAAGATGCATTGGCATGGACAAGGACACATTTTCAAAGCTAACCAGAGTACTGAGAAACAGGAAAACCTCATTGGAAACAAAGAAAAGAGTGCTGGACTGTGACGTGATATCTGTCCTTCTGTATAGCAGCAAATGTTGGATGATTTCTTCAAGGATGAAGAGGCTCGAGGCAGCAGAAATGTGGTTCTACAGAAGGATGCTGAGGATACCATAGACTGAGCATATGAGCAACAATGAGCTGTTGGAGAGAATGTAAACAAGAAGAAAACTCAAACTTAAAATCTAGAAGAGATAGCTGAGGTTCTTGGGACATGTCATGAGGAAAGAGGGCCTAGAGAATCTAATACACTCAAGACAGAAGGAAAGGGAGACAAGGGAAAGCTGCACGTGACATATTTGATAAGCCTGAACAAATTGATTGTGAAGTGGGGTTTGGGAGAGATACCAAGTGGAAATATATTGAGAGCAACAAGAGACAAGGCAAAGTGGAAGTTCGTGATCGCCTAGTCCCTGAAGGGACACAGCACATGAAGAAGGATTTTTAATAAGGAGTTTTGGCGGACCTGAAGGAGATTACCACCACCTTTAAATGTGTTGTTTTGCATTTTTTTTTTTTTTACACTTTTTCAGCGCAGTCTTATCAGTTATTGCATAAAGTTTCCGATTATCAAAAAAAAATTTGAAAAAATGTCAATATTTAAACAATTTTAGGGGGTGCTCACTTTTTCAAACATCATTATAGTAAATTGATCCTCCATTTTGGGACCACTCACATTGGGGTTGCTTTGTTTTGGTTTTTTGGGATGAGTTGTTGCTCTTGGTTTGGCTTTTTAAAGTTTTCTTCAGTTCTTACAATGGTATCTTCCTCGGAAACTCCAAGAATGGCTTTATTCAAAAATTTCGCAAAGGATCCATTTTTGAATATGCGCAAGCAAAAAAGTTAATTGCACAGGATCGATTTACTATAATGAAAAACTGAGTCCCCCCCACTGGCCGTAAAATTGTTTAAATGTTGAAATTTTTACAATTGTTTTTTGTCAGTCAGAAAGTTTAGGGTTTAATCGATAAAATTACACTGAAAAAAGTAAAAAACAATTGATAATCAATAAATTTACAGAGTGGTGGTAATGTTGTGCCGGCAAGTGGTTCCAAAATGGAGGATCGATTTACTATAATGTTGTATGAAAAACTGAGCCCCCACTAAAATTGTTGAAATATTGAAACTTTTCCAAATTCTTTTTTTTTTTTTTTTGTCAGTTGAAAAGTTTAGGGTGTAATCAATAAGACTGCGCTGAAAAAAGTAAAAAAAAGAATGAAAAACAACAAATTTGAAGGTGGTGGTAGTCTCCTTCAGGTCCGCTGGAGTTTCTTTTCACCAACCCTGCATGTACTTATAAATTAATCTCTTGAGGCCAGACTTACTTTACCATTATTTATTTCTTAAAGTTGCAGTGTCTTATCAATAGAATTTTGTAGAATAATAATAATTGCTGTTATCAATTGATTTACAACAAATGTTTTATGCAGATGAATACTGTTGCCATATCTGGTTAGGTGGGTGCTCCTGCTATTCATCTTGGGGTTCTCTACAAAATCCAATGGAGGATTTGCAACATGATTGATCTCGATTTAACAGCTCAACTTCAGTCATTTTCTTACTGATGTGATGTAGTTTTCCTGTCTTTTCTAGAAACATTTTCATCTTGGTATTAAATGACCCTTAAGGAGTTGGTATCCCATTAAACAAACCATTTATTAAGAACTCATATAAAACAAAGAAAACTGCATTTAAAAATAAATTTAATATGGTTTGTTGTACTTCTAGGTGCTGTGTTGCTTTATAACATTAGCAATCAATGGCCCTCCACAAATTCCCATCTTTTATAACTCTGAATAAGGTTTGTCAATTTCTTATCCCTTTTGGTCTTTGTTTTGTCATTCATTTACCCAAGCTCATTAGGTATGTTAATTACTACTTTTCACTGCCACTCTTGCCTTTAATATGTTCAGTGAGTGTCAAATTTTCCAGGCCTTATTTTTTCTCATGTGTCCCCGATATATTTGATCAGTGGTCTTCTCAGCATCCTGTTTTGCCTCAATTCTCATCTTCATCTGTTAGGTGATTGCCCAGCATTCACTTCCATGTAAAAGGATTGATATTACATAGCAGTTTTTTTTTTTTAATCTTTTCACCCCAAGCAAGGCATTCCACTGCCAATACTGCTCAGGGGATTGTAGCTGTTATGGAAGCAAGTATATGGAAGGCAACTCCACGGGCAGGAAGTGCGAGAAAAGAAGTTGTTAGAGTAGAAATTGCGGTTACATTTTATTTGTTTCACTGTAAAAGAGTGGGACCTAGTTGCTAATTTAGTATCTCATGCAAATTCATACCTAGGTGTTACCAGTGATTGAAGTTCATCGGAGCAGAAACCGTGAAAGTATTTATAGAAGAGGCACAGGGAAGCCACATCACGCCAGTGAGAGAGTGACTGCAGCCAGGCTACCAAGTCGGTACCGATCACATTACAAATTCTCTGTTGTATTTTGTCAAGAACCCTGAGGAGAATAGCAGAGGCACCCAATCAGATGTAGCAGCAGTATTCAATACACGGGCAGATGGTAGATTTATATATGTGCAGGATGGACTCAGATGGGAAAAACTTCTGGGCCCTGCACAGTTTTTTTTTTTCGTTAGTTAAATAATATCTACCTAGTAGAAGCTAAAATAAATTGCTGATGTAATATAAAAGCAAAAGTCACTCATGAGAAAAATAAATGACAACCACTTCTAAGACACATTCACAAACGTAATACAATTGACATTACAGGTGTCTCATTGAGACAAACTGAATTGAATGCATGACAAAGCTTTAAGCATTATATAACATGCCACTTGAAATGTTCTCATTTAACTCTTAGCCTACTATAGGCAGCTGTGACAATCTAGGAACAATATGACCACCCAGCAATAATAACTGTGCCTTTTATGATTAATTTGTCTACATGTTTAGTACACCTTTTGAGTAAGTTTGAAAATAAATTCACTTCCTGACCTCAATAACCAGACACAATTTTTTTTTCTAAATTTCTTTTATTTAAAACTGATCAAACCTGAAACACCAAAATCCTTTTTATCTTTAAGAGAACCACCATTTAATTTATAAAACTTATCTTCTTATTTCTAAATATTATCATGGAAGATAGAACATGAGTTCTCCTCCTCCGTAACTTGACAATATGAAGTTAAGTGAACTATTAGAGTGCGGATGTGTGTTGTAGTGCAGTGGATATTGATTCAAAACAAGAAATTGGAGAGCCGAGTTCAAATTCCAGTTGAATTTGTTGCATTCACTTATGTGCAAATACACTTGGGAAAGGTATCATTGTTGCTTTTCCTTCATAACAGGACAGATTAGGTTCTCTAGACTTGGTTAGCAACCAGTCTACTACAGAAAGTAGTGGCAACCTACTATGGGAAAATCTGCTGCCCAATCAGTCATGTCTTGAAAGAGATGTGATCACCCAAAGCGAATATCATGTATGGCACTTAACTGACTAACTAGATTGGCAGCTAGGTTTGATTATTAAATTAGCTAGATCTGAGTTCTATTCTAACAGTTTCTTTTCTTGCACTTCTCACCTGTGGAACTTTCTTTCCAATTTTTTGCTTCACTGTGGAACTCTCTTTCCAATTTTTTGCTTCACTGTGGAACTCTCTTTCCAATTTTTCGCTTCACTGTAGAACTCTCTTTCCAATTTTTTGCTTCACTGTGGAACTCTCTTTCCATTTATTCTTCTCTGCAGAATTCTCTTCCCAATTTTTGCTTTCCCACAGAACCCCCTTCCTATTTTTTTCTTCTCTACAGAACCCTCTTCCCATTTTTTTTCCCTGCAGAATTCTCTTCCAATTTTTTTCTTCTTTACAGAACCCTCTTCCTGTTTTTTTCTTCCCTACGGAACCCTTTTCCCCTTTTTTTATTCCCTATGGAACCCTCTTCCTGTTTTTTTTCTTCCCTGCAGAACCCTTTTCCTGTTTTTTCTTCTCTATGGAACTCTCTCACTGTTTTTTTTCTTCCTTGCTATCTGCATTCTACAAAAATTTAAATACTACATTAATTGCCATCATCAGTTTTCCTGAAACCTTTATTTTTATTATCCTTTCTTCTCACTAAAGTTTACTTATTCTCTTTCACTTCCAGTAATCTCTTGTACCTTAGTGGTATCATTGCCTAAGCTGGGGTGAAATGATTAAAAAATAAGGTATATAATACAGTGCTAAAGGTCCTGAAAAAATGGTTGTCTCCTTCTATTGCTCCAGGAAATACCTGACTCCTGCCATGCTTTATCTTTACAGGTATCATATTAGACCAAAAATAGCATTCTGCTACCATATCTGAGCTGAAGCTGGTCAATCTTCACTTCACTTTCCAACTTCGATATATTTAGAAATCGTTTATGTGCTCTTGTAGGGAAACATTTGTTCTCTGCTCTACAGCCACTTTCCCTCAGATGCAGTATTGCTATTTTCATTGTAGATTTTCAGATAACCTCTATTCTTCAGCTCCACCAGTTCATGCTTTACTGCTTTGACAAGCTATGCTACTTCCAAATAGTTGAATCAGCCTCATTTCCTTTGTATTCCAACTCAAAGGAGGATGTTCTACTTAAACAGTTTTCCCTTACAATGAGGGCTTACAGCCTATCACGTTGAATACACCAGTTCTTGCTCGATCACCGAAGTTAAGCAATGTTGAACCTGGTCAGTACCTAGATGGGTGGCTGCTTGGGAATACCAGGTGCTGTAAGCATTTAGTGACGGATGGGCGTTGTGGTGCAGTGGATATCGGCTTGGAAAGAGAAATCGGTGAGCCGAGTTCAAATTCCAGTTGAATACCCTGTATTCACTTAAGCACTGGTACCCTTGGGAAAGGTATTAATCCGTCCCTTCCCTACAGTTATGGGTTAAATAACAAGGGTAGAACTTGGTGACCTTGCCCTTAAAATAACAAATCCCAATGAAACTTGATATTCGAAAAGAAAAAAGTATTACTAGACACAAAACTTATATAAAGACAACAATAAATTGTTGAAAAGAAAAAGGTATTACCAGCAATAAAATTTAGTTGGCATTAAATGACCCACCGAGGTTGATATACCATAAAAACAAACCAACCAACCAACCCTACAATGAACACAACAATCTTAACCTTTTCAAAGATCAATTACTATTACTATCTCTTCTCTTTTTTCCTCCAAATTTTCACTTACTCATTCAAATCACACATCTCATTCATTATAAACATTTTATAGTAACCTTCTACTTTTGGTGGTTCTCAAGCCTTGTATTAGGTGAACTTTCACGTTAAAAATGGTTATCACTTGGGACCTTCTTTTGACGATCATCTGAAAAAAAATTTCTCAGCATTCTTTCTGACTTCAATACTATTCTGATTCGCATGTTCCCAATTCTTCTTCAGGTCATCAACCATTCTAATGTCTGGGGGTGGGGCATTTCTCAGTACTCTAATGTTTATAGGCATGACTATCATCTTTCTTTCATACAATTTGTCAATTGTAGTGGAAGGTCCTGATTTTATCATTTTCAAATTTATCATGTGATCCATTAGAAGTGGCAGCAAGGTGTAGTAATGGATTATGGCTTGGATTGAAGAATTTGAAAGCTGAGTTTCAATTTCGGTTGAGTTCATTACACTTATGGGCTAATTTCCTTTGAAAAGGTATGAATTCACTTCTTCTTCCTTACTCTGTGGACACCATATTCTTCAGTAGAATCTACAGGACTAACAGAGGAGATCACTGTCTGGTTTATTAGCTTTCATATACCTGTCAGTGGATGTGTGTTGTGGTGCAGTGGATATTGGCTTGGAACGAGAAATCAAAGAGCTGAGTTAGAATTCCAGTTGAATTTGTTGCATTTACTTACATGCAAATACCCTTGGGGAAGGTATGAATCTGTCACTTCTAGCTATGGGTTAAATAACAGGACAGATTGGGTTCTATAGCCTTGGTTGGCAACCAGTCTACTGCAGGAAAATCTTTTGCCTAGTCAGCCCAAACATGTATCATGTATGACATTTAACTGACTGATGCCAGTTAATATGAATAACAAAGACCCAAAGAATGCTGACTATGACTGCTTCAGTTTGATGTTATTGTCATCATCATCATCATCATCATCATCGTCAGTGCTGGATTTACATATGGTCTCTCAAAACTAGAGGGGCCCCAAAGAGCCCTTTAGTTTTAGACCCCTGATAAAGCTAAAAAAAAAAAATAAAGATATACAAACAGAGATTTATTTATGTTCAGGTTTAATGGGGATTCTTTGAACTAATTTAGGATTTTGGGTCCCTTTAGTTGGAGTGGGTCTTTTAAATTCAATGAAGTACTTTCAATGGTCCCTGTTTTGATTCTTGCATCTTTTTTTATATACGTATAGATTTTTGATTTAGCATTTTTAGTTTTGCAAAATTTTGTCTACTCAATTTTACACTTCATTGAACAAAGATATATAATAAGCGGAAAATTTCTCAATATTGTACAAATTAGACAAAATACTGCAAAAAATGATAACAATTAAAAAAAAGAAAATTTTGAAAAATATTAAAAAACTCAAATATCTAAAATATTAAAAACTTTGTAATATTTATGAATTTCTTTTAGAGTTCAAAAATCATTAAAAATTTTAGCTCAAGTTTGGTTTACACCAAAGGACCTCATCTAAAAATATATCTTTCTTTTTATAGATGTGGGGATTGTGAACATATGTAATGTAAAAAAAAATAAATAAATAAATAAAATAATCTATTACCTCAAGGGCTTTTTATTGTCTAAATCCAGCTTTGGTCATGAGCTATTTTTTTATTTATTTCTTGGGTTAAAATTTAAAAGTGTTAAATCAATTGGGTTGGCCAGTTTTTTGTTTTTTTTTTCTAGTTGATTGAATACATTTTCTACTTAATAAACATTTTGGCTTTCCCATTACATGATTTGGATATCAGTAATAATAATCAACTACATGTATAAAAATATGAAAAATTATTTTAATTTATTGTATTTAATTTGGGCAAGATTTTTGTCAAGAAAGTGGTTAGTAGATAACTAGAATAAGAATTGACAATAAATTGATAAATGTTTAAGTTTATTTATCTTTTAGTGGACTTCAAGGTTTTGTGTACTGCTCTTCAAGTTATATCTATTAGACTCTCTTTGTAGTTGGTTCAAAGATAGGTCATCTAAACATTTATTAATTTATTGATGATTGGGGTATTATAGATTTTACAAGTACTGCTATAATCAGTAAACACCAAGCAAAACACCAAGCAAAAACCTTACTCACCAGCTAACTGTCCTCTCCCAGATTAAAAGCTGAAGTTTTGTTACCATTTGTTTATATCAAGAAAGACAAAATCTTTGAGTTGGGGTTGCTAGTTTATTTCTTTTTTTCCCTTGGTTTTCTCATATTTATAAAAAAAAACTTATTTGCATATATTTTTTCTTTAAGTACGGAACTAGTCTGATGAACCATGATTTAATTCAGTGCTACTCAAAATGTGGTACGTGTACCATTGCCAGTACGCGGAGATTTTCCAGAAAAGAAAGAAACAATAGTAAAACTCTATGCCAATTAAAATTAATATTTTGTTTTACTGTTTATCTATTTTTTAGAAGATTAATGTCTTTTATTAAATTCAAATTGCTTACAAAGTATTAATATTAACTTTAAATATTTTTTCTGGATTTTTAAAAATATATACCCTCGAAACCAGTGGCCATAACTAATATAGCACAAATATGGTACTGGTCAATGGCACACTGGGAAGACTTGTTACATCAATGATGACTGCCCTTAGAATGAACAAGATATCATGTCTTCATGTTTATTACAGATAGTCTCAAAATGTCCCTGAAATAGTACATATCTCAAAAAAAAAAATGGGGGGGGGGGGGGCGCAGTAAATCCAGCCCCCCCCCCCTCCTCCCGGCCGTACTCAGCTGGATTGGCTTGCTTTGCTTGCTGGTCCCTGGCACATTGAAAAGAAAAAAAAAACTACCGGGTCTGCCACATCAGATAGTTTGGGAAGCACTGATTTAATTTATCCAAGATTTTCAGACAATGATAGTGTAACTGGCATTGTTTTTCTTGTTTTTTTGGGGGGGGGGGGTTAGATATTCAGCTTAGACATGATTTTGTCTGAAATCTTTTGTTTGATGTAGCAATATTTGAAGTATCATTGTTTTTATTTTTTCCTTTATTTTCTATTACAGCAATCAATGACTTTTACATGGTGGTTTAATCTAAAAACTTTTACTTTCAATAAAGACCACAACTTCAAGCAATTTAAAAAAAATTACAATATCACCCCAAAACAAAACAAAAAAATTTTTTAATTAACTATCATTAATAAATAGCAAATACAACCAAGAAATTAGCCTAATGGGAATTTGATGAAGTGAACATGTGTCCATAAAATAAGTGGTGTTGTAATGTAGACCCCTCCTTCCATACAAAAAAAAAAAGTCACTGATTGTTCTGTTCCCAGATATTACTTCTAATGCCTTTTTTGTTTCTTCTGCAAAGGTCAAACTAGCAACAGCTGTTATGGCTTCCAGGCTTACATTCTAAATATGTGTATAGGCAATTGGCATTGCTACTACCTCCCCACCTCAGGGTTTAGTGTAGTAGAAGGATTAATTTCACCTTACTGTTCTTATCCTATCTTTGATAAACACATCATACCTTCTTACAGTGGATTATTCTTCTGTGTGTAGTTAGTTTTCAACAAGAGATCTTCCATCAATTCCTATCCCCTCTCTTGTAAAGAGCTGCTTTCATGATACATTAATAGCAATGGGTAATATTTAATTCATTGCTGTCTTCCTATATACATGTGGCCTCAGAGATAAGTGTCAGTCTTTTTTGTAACATCGGATGAGATCTGAATTGGTTAGCAGGCAGTTTGTTGACAACTGTGTTTATGTAGTTGGTATAGTATGAGAATTTAATGTTATGGTAATGGTTGTATACAAAGTCATTTTGTCATTCCTATCATGAGAAAATGTCTTTTTTTTTCCTTAATGGTACAAACAAGTTTTCTTTTTACTAGACTGTTTCAGTCTTGTTACAAAGATTTTTTTCCCTCTTCCTTAATTCAATCAGTAAAGAAGCAGATTTTTCATGTGCTTAATTGTTTCTGAGGATATCTAAAAATTAAATTATGGTTTTAAAAATGGGCATCTTAAAAAGTATATAGAGAATGTATACAGATAAATAAAAACAAGGATGGGATCTGAGAGCAAAAAAAAGAAAATATGATTTCATTCACTTTAACATGGTGAATTGAAAAAGATAAGAAAAAAAAAAGCCAACCATTTATTTTTTTATTTTTCTTTCTTTCTCTTTTTCCTTTTCTTTCTTTCTCTCTTATCTCTTTCTTTTTCATTCTTTCTTTTTACTTTCTTTTTCATTCTTTCTTTCTCTTTTTCGCTCTTTCTTTCTCTTTTTCGCTCTAATTTATCTCCTTTTCTTCTTTCTTTCTAAATGTATCTCCTTTTCTTTCTTTTTTCTTCTTCCCTTTCTTTTTTTTTGTTTTTAGTTTTGTTTTATAATTTCCTGCCTTACCACAAGTAATATTTTTTCTTTTCACCCTTCTGATTTTAATATATTTGTATATAACTTTTTAAAATGTCCATTTTTAAAGTCATAATGCCCCCCTCATTAATTATTTATGCTAAAATGCTTTGGCATTTCCCAATGAATGCTTTTTAACTTTTTTTTACAAGGATAAAAGAGGATTTTCAAAACTATGGAGGCACACAACACTTTAATACTACTGTAAAAATATATGTCTTAAGAATATATTTTAATAATTCTTCTTTTATATACCCCTTACCTTTCAGGATGTTGGGGATAATGGCTCTCCACAATTTTCTGTCTTTCATTGATCTAAGTACCTATTATCACTCCTCTTTGCCTCTGTTCTGCCGTCTGATCACTCAAACATATTAAGAAAGTCACTGTTTCACCTTCCTCTTAAATTTAATATCCTGTCAGTGTTAAATTCTCTAAGCCCTCTTTCCTTATTATGCATCTGAGAAATGACAACTGTCTCTTTCTGATTGTAAGTATAAATCTCTTTATTTCTATTTCCTCATTGCTCACATGTTCTGTTAGTGATATTCTTAGCATTTGTCAGTAGAACCATACCTCTGTCAAGTCTCTCTTTTATCTGTGAGAAGATTAGCCCACATTCTCCGCCATGTGAGAAATTAGACATTACATAACAGTGTATTGCTCTTTTCTTTGTTTCTTGGGTCATTTTCCTATGATACCTGGTATTAATTTCTATAAATAATACTGTTGGAACATTTTTGTCCCAACCACAAAAAAATTGTTTAAAAACACAACTGGTTTAAAAAAGAATATCATTAATAGATTCATTAATATGAAAATATACATAAAAAAATGTTTCACCAAGAGCCAGATTAGGGATAAAAAAAAAAAAGTTGACAGCAATTGTATTTCCAGATATACTCTCTCATGAACAATCAGCAAACAGTCTGCAAATCATTGTAGTAGCCAGACAAACTATATTGATGTTTTTCTCAAAAAGCAAAATGTAATGATTTCATGTCTTTTGTTTAAAATCATTACTTTCTTCCTTTAAATTCTGATAGACAACTCTTTTTATTAGATTCCATAATTATAACTTTGTGTAATTACCAATTTGATGCTGTCTTGCTCTGCTTTTATATATATATATATATATATATATATATCACTGATGAGCTGTGATACAGTGAAACAGCCTTGTATGTGGATGACTAATATATATATCACTGATGAGCTGTGATACAGCAAAACAGCCTTGTATATGGATGACTAATATATATATATATATATATGTGTATATATATAATTTTTTTATGGTGTGGTATATTTTTGGCTTAAAGTGCTCAATATCAGGGACTAATCATATGTAAATATAAATGTGGGCATTGAAACCAGCACTTAGAGGCAACAGTCTGTTTCATGCTAAATGCAATTATCAGGCCATGCACATATGATGATTGCATTTAAAATGAAACAGACTATCATCTCTAGATATCATTGTCCATTTTTATATGAAACTGAGCAGATATGTCTATTTTGAAAGTCAGAAAAATGTGTTTAAGGCCACTATTCAACTTGGTTGTCTAAGCACTCCATAGCCAAGAGGTCCAAAGCATGTCAGATCTATAAATAATGTCTAAGTAATATATGTATATTACAAAAAAATGGCAAGCCAAGTACTTAATCTTTCAAGAGAAATGGCTATATGAATAAGAGTAAAAAAATAATAAAAAATGTAGAACAATTTATATATTTTCTAAAGTATAATTAATAAAATATCCAAATCTTTTTACTACTTATACTTTAGAAAAAAATTATATATAAAAGTAAATCACTACAAACAGTGGACTGCAAACCCATTTGTTTGTACTACTTCTAAGATATATACCTTTTCATTTTTTTTTTTCCAATTGGAGTAGATAGACTAAACTATCGCCCAGTTCACACTCCACCCACGTCTATTGAACAGGTGAAGAGGCTCATCCCTTGTTCCCTGCTTAGGATGTGGTTTCTGGTTTTCTCTTTCCCAATCTTTTCACTCTTACATAGCCCCCTGCACATTCAGTGGCGTTACCGCCTTGCTCGGGGTGATATGATCAAAAAAAAAAAAAATACACACTGTGTGCCAAATGATTATCGAGATAACTTTCTTTTCTAATATTTCAAAAAAACGTCCAATCAATTCACACAAAATTTTCACACAATGTTGGCAACACTGACTTGCGCAATTACTGAAATTTTTGTACTGATCTGCGCAATGTAAACAAACTGGTGCCATATTTGTTATCAGCATGGTGATTTGAGTATGCTAAATTATTAGAAAAGTGTTAGAATTTAGTGAAAAGATGGACCATAAAAGCAGTTTAAGTGATGCTGAAAAGAAAACTATCACCTCAGAACTCTCAAAAGGTAAATCTACTCTAGAAATATCAAACAGTGAAAAAGTTCACCGCTGACCCTACACAAGTATGCAAAAGGGCAGATAAAGGCAAGCCGAGGGTTATTTCACATTGTCTCATGTTACAACTTAAACAAGAGGCCACAAAGAATCCTGGACTTACCAGTCAAGAGCTTTTCAGCCTCATTGGGGATCCTACTGTGTCTAAATGTACTCGGTGTTGGTATCTGAGGGAAATAGCAACAACAGTCAAACTTGTATCGAAGCCTCCGTTGATGAGAAATCTCATTAAAAATCAATTGAAATGGGCTGAGAACAATATGAAGATTGATTTCTCTAAAGTTTTGTTCACAGACAAAACTCAAGCAACACTTGATAGGCCAGATAGATGGTGCAAAGGCTGGGTAATGAACGAACAGAATCGCCATCAGCATTTGAGATGGAAAACAAGGTGGTGGAGGCATAATGATCTGGGGTGCTATTATTGGAAAAACATTAGTGGGCCCATGGAGAGTACCAGATGGCGTTATAATGACTGCCGATGCATACATAGCATTTATGAAGGAGCATCTTGAACCATGGATGAAAAAGCAAAGAGTTGCCTTCGGAAGGGCCATTGTTTTTATGCAAAATAATGCTGCCTCACATGCTGCTCACATGGACCTCGAAAAATGAAGTGGTCAGCAGATTCTCTGAATTTGAACCCAATCGAAAACCTTTCGAGCATCATGAAGTGAAGACTGTACACCAACGGATGATAATGAGGAGCAATGCTGAGTTGTGGGAAGCAATTCTTGATATATCTCGCAGCATTACAGCAGATGACATCCTACAATTAACAAATTCTATGGATCGTCGACTTCTTCAAGTAATTTCAAAACAGAGAAAGCATATTCCCTATTAATTTGTTTAAAACTGTGCCTTTGTTTGTATCTGTTATTATTTGTTTGATTATCTTATTTATTAGCTTCTTTTGATCATCAACATTCATGTGCAACATTAATAAACGTTTTGTTTGCTCAATTCTGGGAATTCTACTAAACCTTTCTAATAATTTGGCACACTCAAATCACCGTGTTGATAACAAATATGGTGCCAGTTTGTTTACATTGTGCAGATCAGTACAAAAATTTCAGCGATTTTGCAGTTCAATGTTGCCAGCATTGTGTGAAAATTTTATGTGAATTGATTGGACGGTTTTTTGAAATATTAGAAAAAAAAAAGTCATCTCGATAATAATTAGGCACAAAACAACAACAATATATCCTTGGAAAACAGTAAATAACCATCTCCAAAGGCATTAAATAATAAAAAGGTGCTCAATACGATCAGGCGAAAGTATCACTTTTATGGCTTTCTAGCCTGGACGAAAAGGTATGGTTGTAAAAGTGCTTTTAAAATGGCTCCTCAGTACAGCTGGTGTACGCCTTCTTGGAATTACTACTTTTTTCACTGACCTCAGCCGTGTATACAATGCTTTTAATACAACACTTGCCATCCAATGGACATTCATTCGCATCACAGAAGTGATATAAGATTGGCAGACTGTGTATGGAAGTTTAAAGAATTACATGGAAGAAACCTCTGCATGAAGTGGAGCATTTTAAAGAAGGTGAAAGCAGGAAAAAAATCATGGAGATATTTGCTCTAGACTGTGTCAGGAGGAAAAATAGGTCATAACATATAAAGCAAAGTTTCTATCTCCAATGTGGGTTTTTTCCTCTTTTTATCTCTCTCCTCCTACTCTTTTTCTCCTCCTCTTTTGTTACAAGTGTATTTTGGGAGTGGCTTCTATTGGAATTTCTGCGCCTTTGCCTGATGATACCTAACGCTTGAAATCTGGGTAGCTTAGTGGGTATTCCACAATTTGTAATTTTTATATATATATATTCATCATCAGCATACAAACCTGTTTCACTGTATCACAGTTCATAGTGTGGCTAGACATCCACTTGCCTCCATCCGGGATTGAAACTCGATCAATTTGGTGTCAGTCGGTATCGCTAACCCCTAAGCCATAGGCACATGGAATCAGAGAAGGGAAATTTTAGTGTGTTATATATAAGTAGCATATACACATGCCAGTCACTGAAAGAACTCAATTAATTACTGAAGAGTTATGCATATATCGCCAAAGTGGTAACTGTTTTTTTTTTTTTCAAATTTCCCTCTCTAGAGTGCTTAATTGTAATGAGAGCATAATAAATATATATATATATATATATATATATATATATATATATATATATATAGTGATTGCAAAGTAACTTCTGAATTTATAACAATGAAAATGTCTTTCTTTACTATAATTTTTACAAGAGATGGATACGAGAAGAAAGCCTTTAGCATGTAGTTTCATCTAAAATTTGATAAGGGCACCGGATTTAACTAGCAGCTTCTCAAGCTGCTCAGGAATTGCGTCAACTGATTTCACCAGGAACACTTGTGGTATGGGAAACATAACTTCTTATATTTGCCCTTCAAATTCTTCCAAAGTCTTTGTTTTGGTATAGTAGAGTAGCTTCTTTAACTATCTCCAAAGAAAAAGTCACAGGGTGTTATGTCAGGATTCCTTGCTAGGCACTCATATAGACCATGATGTCCCAGGAAAGTAAGCATTCAGCCATTCATGAATGACACCAGCAAAATGTGGAAGGGCACCATCATGCATGAAAATCAAAGCTTCAATATCCTCCCCAAAATTGATAACTTGCCAGATTACATCATACAGCATGGTAAGGTATCTTTTGACATTCATGATATTGCAAAGAATGAATGGACCCACAATCTTGTCTCACAATCCTGTCTCAAGTCATCCCATACCACACTGCTACTTTTGGCTGTTTCTACATTTTTTTAGAGATAACAAGAGGATCTTTGTTTGTCCAATAGTGGCAGTTGTAACAGTTCACAAATTCAAAAATGTGAAATACCACTTCATTACTCCAGAGAATATTCTTAAAGAGATTTGACCATTTTTGATACCAAGCATATTCTTCCCAAATTTGAAATGTCACAGTCTTCAATAGAGAATAATTGACATTAGTGCGGCTACTAAGCATACCATTTAAGCTACTGCTTGTGCAAAGTTTGTATTGTGGAAATAGAGAGCCCACTTTCCCTTGCTGCTTGTTGAATTGACTTTCTTGGCTACAGGTAAACATTTTTTTAACTGTTTGCACCATTTTCTGGTCACTGGACTTGAAATGGTGACCACTTCTTCAAGTATCAGCTACAGACCTTGGAGCAATGAGTTTTCTATGACGATTCTTTACTGTCTTTGTGTCAACTTGAGCATGTACTACTCTAATGGTCCTCCATTTTCTTTGCACTTGAACAGCAGACTTCATAACATGCTGCTAGTTGGGCAGGCTTATCCTGCAGGATAAGATGTCCAGCCATGTTTGTAGGGCTTGCAAATTTCAAAAAAATAATCAGTCTGAAAAGATAGATCAAACACAAAAAAATTGTAACAAAAATTACAATAAATAAATAATTTGTAATCATTTTAAAATGGCGGGTTTTTTTCAGTCACCTTGTGTGTATATATATATATATATATATATATATATATATATATATATATATATAGGTTTCATTAAAATTACAGACAAGGTGTGATGGTCAAGTTTTTTTATGTAATTTTTCATGTGATCTTATGATTTCTTTCGAGAACAAATTATATAAAAATTGTTCAAATGTTTTGTTCATCTGAGCATTTTTATCTATACTTTCAGCCATTTTTGAGGATGAATGTTATTTTATGTGTAACAGAATGTAAGTGGTGTTATGTATGATGAGGAGTAGTGGTATGTGTTATGTACCGAACCCTTTAAGCATGTTGTTAGCGTGTTAGTAGTTGATATTATTGAGTGTTAGGATTTTTGTTTTTATTAATAAGGCCTCCATTATTTTTAGTCTTTTTTTGCATGTGGATGATGCTATATTTATTTTTGCATCTCAGATCAATGATTAAAAGTAGCTTCAAGTAAATGAATCTTCTAGGTCTTAAAAAAGACAATCCTTCATCTGATTTCATAGTCTCTGCTACAGAATCACAAAGAACTTTATCGAATAACAAAACACATCACTTGAAGATTCCCAACAGTAATAACAACTAAAATGAATGAATTGCAAATGTAACTTGAAGGGAAAAATAATATAATAAACTGATTTTCCTCACCACTTTCAACAAAAGGTTGGGAAGGAAACTTCCATCAGTACAAGAATGAGTAATAACACTTAACAGACTTGAGAAACTTGTTTTTCTGAAAAATCTTTTTAAGAGAAAGATTTTATAAATTCTAACTGATAATGATGCTATTCAGTCAATACCAAATGTCATCTTATAAGGAAATTGCTGTTCTCGTTATTACCAAGTCAAGATGTTTTCAAGCTTTGTCTTAAAGGAAACATCAGCTTACTAAAAGTTTTACTTTAAGAAACTTATAAATAAGAACATACAAAATCTGTACAGTAAAAATGTGTAGATATTATCTTGTCTATAGCTTTCAAAAGTATCATTTTTAAATGCAACATCAATTGCCATCTTCTATTATCACTTAGAATTCAATCCATCTTTTATCCTTTCTTCAACCCAGTCTTTTCTCTCACTGTAACCCCTTGTGTGATAGTGGTGGTCCTGCCTTGCTTGCTTGGGGGTGAATTCAGTTCGTTTATTTTTTTTTAAAATATTTCTGTCTTTGTTAGACTAATTGAATTTCTTTTTGTAAAAGGATGAATATGTAAAAATAAGTTTCATTTTATTTTTAGTATGATCTTTTAAAACAATTTATGATCAATTTGACTCGGCCTTAACAGATTTGACACATTCCAAGCAATGAAGGTTTTCGATTGGGTTCAAATTCAGAGAATCTGCTGACCACTTCATTTTTCGAGGTCCATGTGAGCAGCATGTGAGGCAGCATTATTTTGCATAAAAACAATGGCCCTTCCGAAGGCAACTCTTTGCTTTTTCACCCATGGTTCAAGATGCTCCTTCATAAATGCTATGTATGCATCGGCAGTCATTTTAACGCCATCTGGTACTGCATCGGCAGTCATTTTGACGCCATCACTGTGATCTTTGCATATGTTCCAACTGCATGAGTCACAGTCACATACTTGTAATTCACACAAAAATTACAACTAAAACTAGAAATCTCTTGTCATCATTTGATACAAATATTCAGAAAACCACTTGATCAATCATGAACATTTTATTTGTCACTATATTAAGAAAAAAAACACCTTTTTGTGTGTTTTGTAGTGTTAACCTGTTATACACATCACTTGGTTATCACAAAATGGGGTCATATATGGTTTTTGCATATACAAAGAGGTGCTGAAAATCATTTAACCTCACCAAGCGTGAAGTCCAGAATATATTACGTTTGATCTTTTTGTTACATTTTGGGAAGTGGGTTAGGTCTAGGACTTTTTACAATTCTCACCCTTACTTCAGAAATTTAAAATTGTAAATTTTCTTAATTTAGTTTTGATCAGTTTGTTTATTTTTATGTCTGTTGTCTACATTGAAATGATTAGTCTTGTAAGAATTATTTTTTTAATCATATCACCCCGAGCAAGGCGGTAATGCCACTGATGTGCAGGGGGCTATGTAAGAGTGAAAAGATTGGAAAAGAGAAACTGAAAACCACATCCTAAACAGGGAATGAGGGATGAGCCTCTTCACCTGTTCAATAGACGTGGGTAGAGTGTGAACCAGGCAATTTACTGTATTTTGATGCATATTAGGCATATTTTATTTCCTATGAAATATTTCCAAAAAGCACTCTGCATCCTATAAATCAAAGGTCAGTGACAGGAGTTAATTTCTCTTCTAATTATTTAATAATTAGAAGAGAAATTAACTAAATAGAAAGAGAAATTAACTAAATAGAAAGAGAAATTAACTAAATAGTTTCAATAAAGAGAAAATTAAGTAAATAAATAAAATTAACTAAAATTAACTAAAATTAAGTAAATAAATAGAATTAACTAAAATTAAGTAAATAAATAAAATTAACTAAAATTAACTAAAAATTAACTAAATAAATAAAATTAACTAACTAAATAAATAAAATTAACTAAAATTAACTAAATAAATAAAATTAACTAAATAAATAAAGAGAAATTAACTAAATAAAATTAACTAAATAGTTACAATAAAGAGAAATTGACTAAATAGTTACGATAAATTTGGTACTTCTTCTCACTCTATGATGAATTTGTCATACTTAGTCAAGTTTTCATGTTGCTATATGCTATTCAATGGGTAAAATTAGAGAGAGTGGTCCCGACTCTCTCCAATTTCATCCATAGAAAAAAGCATTTTTTACAATTTCTTCCCTCAAAATTTGAGGAAGCATCTAATGCATTAGAATTTCTTACAAGCTGTGAAATATGGTGATGGATCTACTTCCCTTTCGTACTAATAATTTTTTATTAATATAAAACCAGAAACATAAGGGGTACTGAAAAGTCTCAGTCCATCGCATTTCTCAAAATAAAAACAAGGATCAGAATTTAATTTGAAATTTATTTTTGGTTGAACTGGGATCTTTTTACCACCATCTCATAAAGAGTTAAGATAGCCTTTGATCAGATAATTTAAGACGTATTTAGTTGTTTTAATTACAAGATATTCAAAAACTTATTGAGCTTACTTTTGTTAAAAGAAGAAATCTAGTTTAAGAAAAGTGCTACAGATTTTAAAAGTTCCAATTATTCAGAATTAAATAAAATTTAAATCACAATTTTCAGTCTGATAACAAGTTTAATAATTTTGTTCACATTAAAACCAAAACAATAGAAAGCAGATCTTCTTCTTCTATATGCCCTGTCCCTTCAGGATGTAGGCGATCATGGCTTTCCACGTCTCCCTTTCCCTCGTGGCTCTTAGCATGCCTTCTCCTGTTATATCATGCAACCCTCGTTCCATCATCCACCCAATTAGGTCCTTCAAATATGTTATCCGTTGCTTTCCCCTGTCTCTTTTCCCCTCTATCTGGCCTGTTAGTATCAGGTTCTCTAAACCCTCCTTCCTCGTTGCATGTCCCAGGAACTTCAGCTGTCTCTTCCTGATGCTCAGTATTAATTTTCTTTTTGTTTCCATCATTTCTAAGACCTCACATGATTGATCCATGATATTTGCAGCATCCTTCTGTAAAAACACATTTCAGTTGCTTCAAGTTTTTCCTTCATCTTTGATGATATTGTCCAGCATTCACTGTTATATTGAAGAACTGACAGCATGTAGCAATCTAGTACTCTCTTCCTTGTTTCTTGTGAAATTGTCCTGTTTCTTAATACCTTAGTCAACTTCTGGAATGCTTCCATCAACATACCAATTCGCCTTTAGATCTCTGTGTTGCACTTTCCATCTTCTGTTAAAACACTTCCCAGGTATTTAAATGTTTGTACCTGCTTGATTCTAGTATCCCCGACCTGTATTTGGCATATTCTTCAATTAATTGACTGATTCTACATTGATCTGTTCTTTTATTTTTCTCAATGTTCTAATTGGCTTTTGAGATTTTGAACTATCGTTTATAATGTCCCTGCTTTAAGATTCATAAATGCAAATCTTTAAGTAATAATAAACCATGATTCTTTTTTTTCATTATGCATCTTTTCTTACTGTTATAACATTTGTTGTTGTTGTTGCAACTGTAAAATGGCTTGCAAAGCCTTCGTTAAATCTGTCAATTGTTCCATTTTCTTGTGAAAAATATTTTCCCAGATAAATATTCACACACAAAAAGAAAACAGCACGTTATTAAGCAACGTCAAACTCAATAAAATAGATAAAAGTCAAGAAAAAAAATTCTTATTTTAGTATTATTTCTTTAGACAACAACTGTTTCCATTTTTTTATGTAAATTAGAGTTTGTGAAGATTAAAATGCAAAATCAGAGTCAATGTTATTGATGTTGTTTTTTGCCAATTTCTCCGTGTTAAAATCTTGTTTAAAAATTTGTCCTTCAGTAACAAAATGTTGTATCCTGGTCAAGGGTACAATTTAACAAATTGTAAATCTGAGTGGAAAGATTACCAAGTCAGATGTAATAGAATAAAAGGTTTATTCAGCATGAGAATTATTACAGATGAGAATAGCATTACCGGGTTTGAATCTAAGCAAGACTCACTAGTGAAAATGTTCTTGCTTATTTATTCCTGATAGACTTAGTCCACCATAGTGTTCAGAGAGGGTGTTGGGATATTCCATTATAACACTTACTAACATAAAAACAAGTAAGCTAAAATCATTTAGCATCAGTTATTTTTATTTTTTTATTTCTAAATAGATTGAATTATTTACAAGCAGACTATTCTCCTTCTCTTTGTTGTTGTTATTAGAACATTGTGATCATTGTGCACCCTGACCTTCACCAGGTAAATATAATTTCCACACATGGTTGGCTAGTATGGTACAATTTTTAAGGCTTTTTAGTTTGAAAGTTGATTTGTGATTATACCATCATTTTTTTAAAATTCTCTTGAGTATATCCTATATATTTTTTCTCTGTCTATTTGTACTTCTGCTTTGTAAATAAATCCTTTTGTTTTACAAACTCTGTTTTCAAATTTCAAATTGTTCTTGATACATAGAACTTTATATATCATTATATACATACACATGAGGGAAAGTCAAAAATTATCCACATTCTTATATAAACATCTGTTGAGGCAAAAGTGCAGATAATTATTTACTTACTAATCCAAGTCAGAAAATGTGTCATCCTATATAAAGTAATATACAGCAAAACTATCCATCCTTTTTAAATCATATAAGAAAACTGAATGCATGGTCATCAGTAAAAAGGGTAGTCCATTATGCCAAATACAGGTCGAGGATACTAGAATCAAGCAGGTACAAAAATTTAAATATCTGGGAAGTGTTATAACAGAAGATGGTAAGTGCGACGCAGAGATTCGAAGGCGAATTGGCATGGCAAAGGAAGCATTCCAGAAGTTGACTAAGGTATTAAGAAACAGGACAATTTCACTAGAAACAAGGAAGAGAGTACTGGATTGCTATGTGCTGTCAGTTCTTCAATATAACAGTGACTGCTGGACAATATCATTAATGATGAAGGAAAAACTTGAAGCAACTGAAATGTAGTTCTACAGAAGAATGCTGCGAATATCATGGATCGAGCATGTGAGCAACGTGGTCCTAGAAATGATGGAAACAAAAAGGAAGTTAATACTGAGCATCAGGAAGAGACAGCTGAAGTTCCTGGAACATGCAATGAGGAAGGAGGGCTTGGAGAACCTGATACTAACAGGCCAGATAGAGGGGAAAAAAGACAGAGGAAAGCAATGGATAACATATTTGAAGGACCTAATCAGATGGATGACGGAACAAGGGTTGCATGGTGTAACAGGAGAAGGCGTGCTCAGAGCCACCAGGGATAGGGAAACGTGGAAAACCATGTTTGCCTACATCCAGAAGGGACAGGGCACATTGAAGAAGATTTGATTTTCCAGAAAAATAAATGTTAGAAAATATTCTCAATATTTTTTCAAACCCAAATTAATTTTTCTTTCTTTTTTTTTTTGCTGAAATCAAATTTCATAATGAATCATCAAAGCAACATCTAGCTTGGTCAGAATCTAGATGGGTAACCTCTTAAGAGAACCAGCTGCTTACACCTTGGATAAGAAGGTGATATAGTGGATAATGGTTCAGAAGTATTAATCAAAAACCTAAGTTTTAATTCTTATTGTGTTTGCTTACATATAAACACCTTTGGAAAAGGTATCTACCTCTTCTCATTCCAGCTATGAGTTAATTAGTAAAACTTGTATCACTAAACCATACGTCTATTGAACAGGTGAAGAGGCTCATCCCTTGTTTCCTGTTTAGGATGTGGTTTCTGTTTTTCTCTTTTCCAATCTTTTCACTCCTATGTAGCCCCCTGCACATCAGTGGCATTACTGCCTTGCTCGGGGTGATATGATTAAAAAAAAATTATTGTTTCAAAAAGAAAATCTTACAATCTAAAAATATTTTCTGGCTTTGAGTAACCTGTAATAGGTGGATAAGCCGCAGAAAATAAATGATTCAATCAATCATGTCTTGATCATTTTGAAAACTAATTCTAATTTGTATTTAATTTTTTATATGAGGGAGAACCATTCTTCATAACCTCTCGAATCCAGTTCGCTTCTTACAAGAGAAGAGTTTGAAAATTAATGATTTGTGTAAAAAAAAAAAAAAGAAAAAAAAGACAATTTTCCTACCTTAAGAAAAGATGAGAACATTCAAAAATTAACAGCAACAACATGTCTAGAAAACCAGCTGTCAAATGGTAAAAAAATGAAAGAAATGATAAAGAGAGAAAAGTTTAAGTTAGTGTGATGTTAGAAAAATAAAAGAAAAGGACAAATAACCATTACATTCTGCACATAAAGGCAAGCATGTGAATGCACATACACTATAAAAAAAAAATAAAAAAGCACCAATGAAGTGCATGTAAAAATTTAAAAAAAAACATAAGTATAAGCAGGAAATTGCTGATATCCCCTGACGAGTGGATGCTGTAATTCCTGGAAGGTCTGGCTTTGAAAATCTGGATTCAGGATGTTCATAGTAACATCAACCAGCTTAGTGACAGAATTTTTACTTATATAAATTCTCTCTCTCTTTCTCTCTCTCTCTCTATATATATATATATCTTCCATTTGTAAATAAGTTATTATACAACCTAGGTTTCTACCATGAATGGTGTCTTCAGGCAATTTGCAATAACTGATTTTACCATTTACCGTTTTTTTTTAAGAACACTCACATAATGGTGGATTTTTTTGAATGCTTACGTGGCAGGGAATTTTTGAACGCGCAATTTTTAAAATTACAAGAAATTATATTTTCATCCATGGTTGTATGAACATAATAGGTATTTTTTAGTATGGTTACACTTAGTCATAATTATGGAAGATATTCAAAAGTTCTACAATATAATTGTATTGAACATTTTTTAATACAAATGTGCACTAGTCTAATCTTATTATGACCAAAAACTAAGGAATTAAACAATCAATATATATATATATATATACACACACACTTGCACAAATTAATTGAATCAAAATGAATAATGTCTTCCTAGGATCTTTCACACTTTCCTTGATCATGTATACATTGTCTCTTGACATTGTTTTTCTCTTTTGACTGCATTTTCCTTTACATTTTGGACTGAGATAACTAGATAGGTAGCTATGAACAGAGATACACACTTGTGCAAATTAATTGAAACAAAATGAATGACATCTTCCTAGGATCTTTCACACTTTCCCCGATCACATATATGTCATCTCTTGACATTGTTTTTCTCTTTTGACCTCATTTTCCTCTACATTTTAAACTGATGGCTCCAGTTTGTTTCTTCACCTTAATGACACAACTGAGAGTTAAAAGGCTGACACCGACAATATCTGCCATCTCCCTGTAAGGTCTGCCAGTGTGTTCATGCAGTGTTGCAAATTTTATATGCTCCTTGGAGTAACATTCAGCGTAGACAATGGCTATAGGGCAATTAATTGATAGTCCAGACAATAGTGTCTAGCTGTGATAAAAACCTGATGTGATCACAGATGATGCGATGTTTTTCAAGGCCAAACAAATTTTATCACACATCCCCAAAATAAATTCATATTACCGCACACCACTGCAAATGACCTAATCTGAGGGAAAATAGAAATTAATTAAACCCTGTCACTCCAGTGGATCTAAAACTGACCGTATAGTTAAAAAAAGGAAACTAAAGCAGAATATATATATTGTGTGTGTGTGTATGTAAAGAAGAAACCGGTTGTCACTTTAACTTTACAAATGAAGAATACAAGAAAGGTATATTCAGAGAAAAAGTAGACACATCTGCTATAGCAGACAGCCTTATCTATAAGATGAGGTTCAGATTATAAACAGGAAAAAATCATTTTAGTGGGAGAAAAATAGTTTGAATAAATTAAAGTATACTTTAATTCATTCAAACTATTGCTCTCTTTTTGACTACTATGGATGTTGTTATAGACACAACATTTCAGCCAAGTACCCTTTAGCTATCTTCAGTAGTCCATTATTTTTGGAATATCTGTTGATTATTATTGTGTTGTTTTGTCCCTGTGATGTTGGTTCTTATTTATTTCCTTCTAAAACATTATTCTTTCCTTTTTCTGTATATTGTTTGAACTCATTGCTACTAGATGATAGCAGCACATGTTTAACCAATGCTTACATCTACTGAGTCACAAGTCTAAATAATTTTTTTATGATTAATACCAATATAAAACATTACAAGCATTCAACATCCATCAGTCTTGGGAGACTATGGAGTTTTGACCTGGATGATGTTTCAAATACAGTGTCTGTTGTGTCTTGATAAGCTTGTTATGTGATGAAGTTGAGTTAAGTATATAGAACAGGTCATTGGATCCTGTCTAGCATAAAATGGTATTGGAAGAAAATGAATTATGAAGAAAACGAAAGTGCTGAAATTAATTATGAAAGAAAAAACACATAACAAAAAAAATAAATAGGATTCAGAGTTTAAGCAGACATTTTTTATATTTATATCTTTTAGTATTTTTTTTTAAAAAAATCAGTTCACCCCAAGCAAGCTGATAATATCACTAAGCTGCAAGAGACTACTGGCAGTGAAAGAAAAGACTTGATGGAACCTGTTGTAGTAAAAGCCAGTTATCCTCCATACCATCATGGATTGATCCATTCATTATAAGTAGTCCTGGGTAATTGTCTGGAGAGAGAGGAAAGAAGATAATATTATTGCAAAGACTTGTCTATCTGAATATTGAATACTGCTATTGTAACTGACTCTGTCAAGTTAAGTGCTGACCCCACATCACAACAGAACCAGAAACCCAATCCTCAACAGGAAATATGAGATAAATATCTACTTCTGTTAAAAAAAAACTGAGTTACAAATATGTTTCTGTATTTGCAACTATTAAGTTTTTGAACCCTGACACTCTGACAAGTACAGTATATGCACATTCACGCAGAGGCTGTTATATCGGTCGTTCAGATTAAAAGGTTAAAAGCTTTTGGTAGGTTGCCCTATTAAAAATATTCTCAGTCCTGAAAATGTCCTTGAAGGTAAACTGTGTAAACATCAAGGAGTTTATAGTTTGGGAACTGATTTCTGAGTTCCTATTGTGTACATGTCTTAGTCTACAACTTTTGCAGGGGAAGGCTGAGTTCCAGCCTCACAAAGTTCTCCTTTCTTTCTTTTTTTGCAGTAAAGCTGGGAGGATTATTTTTTAAGATAATGATAGCATTGGGTTTTTTTTTTGAAAAAGCCAATTCCATTTTAAGAAGTGATGGAACATCACCATTTGATAACCATAACATGCCTATTTGCAAATGGCAGTGTCTGCTACTTTTTGCAAAGACAGTGTGATGCTGGTCTGTTAATTTGTGGGTTTCTTTCTTATTTTTTCACCACTGGCTCTTCAAATTTGGTGCTGCCTTTATGCCTTGTCTCCCATCAGGAGGATCCGTCAAAGACTACATTTTCCCACATGTCTGGATAGATGCATAATGTCTTCAGGCATCTTTTGAAGAAAATTTTGTAGTATAATTGGTGTCTGTCTGTTAGGGATTTTGTTTGATCAACCCTCTATGCAGGTGTATCCTGGAGGTTTGAATGTCAATGATGATAACCAAGCCCTCATAAATATCTTTGCTTTAATAGGTGTGTATGCTTAGAGCACCAGTTATCCTGAGGGCATGTTCTCAGGAGATAAATGACTTTTTATGATGAATGTAATGGAAGGCATACTAATCTCACAATCTATATTTTTGGATCGGATAAGAAACTATTATAAAGTTTCAATAGACTGTAATCTCTCACATATATTAAACCCTTTTTCTACTTATCTAATCTTCTGTATGAGTGGATGTGCAGGTGGTGTAATGAGAAGTGACTTGGAATGAAAAGTCATAGAGCAAGTTCAAATACCAGTTGGATTTGCTACATTTATGTTTGAATTTTTACTTGTTTTAACATTATTATTTTATAATGGATACTCATCTTTGAGTGTACACCCTGTTTGTTTCTTATATATATATATATATATATATATATATATATATATATATATATATACACAGTAGTGGCCATAATATAAGGTAATGGAAACAACAAAGACATAAATATGTGTATTACTTCAAAAGTAATGCATGATTAGCAATGTAATTTTTACCCAATAAAGATTAGGGTGTAATGCATAAATATTATACAAAGTTACAAAAATTTACATAATAGTTTTTTTTTTAAATAAAGATTAAATGGAACAAAGGAAATAAGCAACTGGACAAAAGTTAAGGAAGAATCTTGTTAATACTTGATTGTGAATTAAAGTAGTACACATATTTATGCCTTTGTTGCTTCTGTTCCTTATATTATGGCTGCTACTGTATATATATATATATATATATATATAAATTAAACAGTACATTATAATTTTCATTGGCCTTAATTATTCGAGAAAGCTTTTTTGAAAAATATCTATCTTCAAGCAGGAATCAAATCTGGATACTCCCAATACCAGGGAGATGCTATCTTTGGATTAGACATGGTCGTTAGCAAAAGGATGAGCCCAAATTGCAAATCAGAGATACCAAAATCAAACAAGTGAAGAAGTTTCAATATCTGGGAAGTGTTTTAATAGAGGATAGAAAGTGTGACACTGAAATCAGAAGGTGTATTGGGATAGCCAAAGAAATATTCCAAAAGCTAAGCAGAGTACTAAGAAAGAGGAAAATTTTGCTAGAAACCAGGAATAAAACTACTAAACCTCTGTGATATCTGTACTCCTGTAGAGCAGTGAATGTTGGAAAATCTTTTTAAAGATGAAGGGGAGGATTGAAGCAACAGAAATGTGATGCTACAGAAGGATACTGGGGATTCCATCGACTAAACATCTGAGTAATGACAAAGTTTTGGAGAAAATGATAACAAAAAGAAAAGTAATACTCATCAGGAAAAAAACAGTTAAGGTTTTGAGGCCATATAATGTGGAGGGAAGGCTTGGAAAATCTGATACTTACAGGATAGATAGATATGCAGATGGCTCAGTGTTGATAACATACACAGAAAAAAAAAATTACAAGAATTCCTACAGAAAGTAGTGAAGGAAATCATGAAGAAAGGTTTAAACATCAATTGCAAGAAGACAAAATGCATGGTTGCTAGCAAAAAGATAAGCCCAGAATGCAAATTACAAATTGGAGATACCAAAATCAAACAAGTAAAAAAAATTTAGATATCTGAGAAGTGTTCTAACAGAGGATGGAAAGTGTGAAATTGAAATTTGAAGGTGCATTGGGATAGCGAAAAATGAATTCAAAAAGTGAAGAAGTGTATTAAGAAACAGAAAAACTTCATTAGAAACAAAGAAAAAATTACCAAAATGTTATGTGATATCAGTCCTCCTATATGACAGTGAATGCTTGACAATCTTTTCAAAGATCAAGAAGAGAAATGAAGAAACAGAAATGCAGTTCTACAGTAGGATGTTGAGGATATAATGAACCGAATATGTGAGCAACGATGAAATTTTAGAGTAAATGGAACCAAAAAGGAAACTTATACTTCACATCAGGAAAAGATAGTTGTAATCTCTTGGGCACATAATAAGAAAAGTGGGTTTGGAAAATCTGATACTCACATGATAGATTGAAGACTTGAGAGACAGGAAAACAACATAATCTACTTAGGGATTTTAAATAAATGAATGGCAGAACAAGGTTTGGAAGAAATAACAAAAAGACAAAATTTAACAACAGTTAGAAAAGATAAGAAATTGTGGAGAGTCATAATCGCCTATGTTCTAAAGGAACACAACATCACAAAGAAGGAAGAGTTCAAATCATGTATTTTATCCTATTATGGACATCATTAATAAATAAATAGAAATGACAGCAAGGCCTAATACAGCAACAGTAAGAAAATAGAAGTGGCAGTGAATACATGCATGACAGGAGCATCAGCAAAGAACATGAGATTCCAATTTCTATATTCAGGATTGTCCCATGAGACTAAATCTTGTTTAATTAAAATGTTCATTTATTTGATGACATTGTGAATTCAATCTAGATTGGGTAGTTTAGACTTAGGATGAGCAATAACTGAACAGTACTAAACAAAACATCCCTTGACATGAACAATCTATCCATGTAAAATGAATAAAGAGTTCTATTCAAAGTTTGTTTAGATTGGCAGACACTTACAAAAAACCAGAGAGCACAACAGCTGAAATGTTGGGATAAGAACAACAAAGATGAAGATTTTAGTCTGAATGTAAATATGTACATCCTGTTACTTATTATAAGAAAACTACATCAAGATGTGAAACTAAAAGCAAGATATGGTCAGATTTTTTTATCTATTTTTTATGGTTTATCAACCTTTTGCAGCTTATTTAATGTTAAAGAATATTTTTAGATTTAATAATTTGTGGTGGGTTAAATAATGATTTTATGTTTTTTTTTTTTTTTGCTGATACAAGTTCTACTGTAGCTGAAAGAAAGTGGATTTATACATTTCCCAGGGGTATTTGCACATAGGTTAATATCCCAAACTCGACTGCAATTCAAATTTGGTTCCCCAAAGCTATTATGCCTTACACTACCTGCATATCCAAGCTTACAGCACTTACCAGTCACCCATCTAGATACTCACCAGGTTCAATATTGCTTAACTTTGGTGATTGTACAGGAACCGGTATTGGAATGTGGTATGGCAAGTAAGTGATATAGTCAGTGCCCATCTCTTATGTTTATTGTTTTAATCCTGCCTTAGCTTAAATTCTTGCCAATGGCTTTTGAGATAAGGGAAGAATATCATATGCATAGCTGAAAATAACTCATAGCTGCACTTTCTATTAACTCTTTATGTAGAAAAAATGTGTATTTAGTCTATCGAAATCAACTGCCTTGCTCATGTGTCATTAGTATCTCTACAATGTTACTAACTTGTCCACAAAATGGACTCTGTTACTCTTCTTTTCTTTTACTTGTGAAGTTTTATTGTTATGCTCCCCTGTAAGCCCCACTTCCGCTTCTTCCATACCAGAACAGGCAAAAACTACAAGGCTTGCTGGTCTCCTCCCATCCAATTTGAAATCTTCTTTATCCAGATAGATATTCATCTATTTACAATTATGTTGCCAGCATCTGGCAGGGAGTAAGCACAACTAAAATGATTATCAGAATAACAAAACAGACACAGCCAATTGTACAACTTGATTGTAATAATAGTCGTAATAGCTGTTGCTTTGGCAGTTATTTTTTTGTGGCTGTAATCTGTAGAAATAAAATCAAGAAATAATGCTCTGTAACCTGTTTAGTTGAACTATTCAAGTATAGTTTGTCTACGGCTACATTGTGTTGAAGGTACCGGTTCCTTCCGATCACCGAATTTAAGCAACATCGAGCCTGGTCAGTACCTAAATGGGTGACCAGGTGCTGTAAATGTAAGGACCAAGAATGGTCTACCGGTCCTCCAGGCTTGGGTTTTTTTGTTTTTTTTTAATTATATCACCCCGAGCAAGGCAGTAACGCCACTGATGTGCAGGGGGCTACATAGGAGTGAAAAGATTGGAAAAGAGAAAACCGGAAACCACATCCTAAGAAGGGAACAAGGGATGAGCCTCTTCACCTGTTCAATAGACGTGGGTGGAGTGTGAACCGAGTGATAGTTTAGTCTATCTACTCCAATGGGTGCAGGGCTAAAAACCCTGCCCCATAAAAAAACAGTTTGTTATAGAAACAGCAACAAAAACGTTGCTGCCCTATGCACCATTGGGTGTGATGGATAAATGATGATTCAAGTATAGTTTAGAGATTTTGTATTCAAATGCCAAGTTAGTGATACTTCTTCTATTACCATGGTGCAGTACCTCCATTGTTTTATTTTCTCCTCGTTCGTCTCCTTTTTTATCACTTCTTGTTTAACTGTTAGTAATTACTAGAACTGACATGCTCAGTAAATGTAGTATACCAACTTGATGTATGTTGTATACCTGCAAATCAATGATCGGTTTAACATCAAGGACTAACACAAACAACAGGTATATATATATAAATATAAACTTAAATTTTTATTATTCTTTGTTGACAGTCATGTGAAGTAGGAGGTAACCAGAGAGATATCACACACGCACACACACACACGCACGCACACACGCACACACACACACACACACACACACACACACACGCACACACACACACACACACACACACACACACACACACACACACACGAGCAGTTGATTGGCTGAAGTTGTCTTTGCTTCCCTACATTCTTTGGTCTCTCTATCTCTGGAACGTTGCTTTTATACAAGCTGAATTTCACTCGATTGCGTCATCTTTTTCCTTGTTTTTCCATGGTTTGTATTCTCTGACCTTGAATACGGCCGCTTACAAAAACACAACCACTTTCCTTCAAGGAAAAGCTGGTGTTGCATTCCTCATTTTGCCAAAATAATATTTATTTTGATGTAAATTGACTTTTGTTTTTATATCTCCTAACCTTGAGAACAGCAATTTCGTTTGTCACTTGGTGTCTGCATTCCTGATATTTCAAAACATTATTTAATATAAAGACACTTTTTATTTGCCAGCCTAAATTCCTCTATTAAATAATATTTGTGTAATGCAAATACACTTCTGAGAGAAATGATATTCTGTGGTCACAGAATATATAACATTAACTGCTGGGTAAAGGCATGTGGTTCTTTCTTAGCCTTCTATTTTTAATCCTCAAATGATAACATGACTCTGTACTGCTTCCTGATGAGGGTCTGTCTTGTACACATACATATCACAGACAGCCAGATAAACACCTTATGGCTTTCAATGGACAGAACTCTGTCTTTAGTTTTGATTGCTATGAGGCATTTATCTGGCTGTCTTAAATATGCATGCATGTGAGATGGACATGTATCAGGACAATACAATACACATTACTACAGGCTAGGAAGACTAATTTAAAATCAACAAAAAATCCTTTTTCATGTTTTAAAATATTATCAGCAATGTAAATTTTGTAGCAGAGCATAGTTTTGATCTACAGACCTCTGGGTTCATAACCCAGGAGTCTGTAGATCCCGAACTACACTCTGCTACAAATAAAAAAATTCAAATTAAAGAAACTTTGACATGTTATGGAAAGAGAAGACATTTTTTCAAACTCCCTTGTTCTCCATGTGTGTGCCCTGTTTAAAATCGTTGCTCAGCCCATTCCAGATAAGTCTCCCATTATCTGGTTGAAGAGATGCCAAAACGAAGAATTCTTATGGATTAACAAGCGCTACTTACCTTAATTATAGTCAGATTAATGTTCTTGTCTTTGTTGCTATTTTCAACATTTGAGCCATATATCCTCTTTACCTTCTTCAAATGTCTATCCGTCAGAGTAACCTTCAGGGAATTTCAAACTGAACCTTTCATTCAATTTACTAAGGTAGTTTGTCCTTGTTCCATGGTCCATATCTATTTGCTCTCTTTGTTAGTATACTGGCATAGTAGCAGTTAGTTTAATCCATGGGTCAGGTCATACAAACTCACATTCAGTAGAAACAGCACTACCAATAAATAAGCAGCGACACGCACACACATTACACATTACCTGATAGCTTTACAGAATGCTCTTTTTCAAAAATACAAAAATTACATTATAGTCAAAACATGAGGAAAGAATAACAACAGAAAAATAACATCCTTAAAAATGGATTTAATGAAATTTTTGAGGATGAAAGATAGCGTGTTCAAAATTGATATTATTGATCACTCAGTAATATCAACTCTGAACATGCTAACAACATGCTTGCCATGTTCGGTACATAACACATTACATCATACCCAACACCACATACATTCTGTTACATGCAAAATAACTTTTATCGTCAGAACATTATAGCTGAAAATGCTTGGATAAACAAAACATATGGATAATTTCTATATAATTTATGTCCGCAAAAGAAAAAAAAATCATAAGACTACATGAAAAATTACATAAAAAAATTAACCATCACACCATGTCTGTCATTTTTAATGAAACTTGCATAAAAGAGAGATTGCTGCCTCAATATATATATATATATATATATATATATATATATATATATATAAAATGTATGTATGTTTATAGGATGTATAAAATTATCCAAAGCAAAAATGAACATGGTGAGACAAAGTAGAGAAATTTTAATCACAGACTTGTTTTGCCTGAGAAATGTTCTCTTTGGCATCATCAGTTTGACTAAAAGAAGACAAAACTGTGTTACATACCCATCAATATATATCTGTGTACATGAGACGCACATACCCCTACATACACATATATGTATATTGATGAAACAACACTCAGAAATGTAATAGGTAGGAATGTTAAACCCATTAATAATAATAAACAAATTAAGCTCATCATATATTATACAAAATTTAAAACAATTGACCTCATAGTCTCTAATAACCCTGCAACCACACAACTAAATCCTCTACAAAAAGCCCAATGTAGTGTATCAATTTACATGCCTGCTCGGATATTTTATTGATACTAATAATAAACCCGCTACACATATTAGTTTTACTACAACCACACTTTTCTCGTAGACTTACCTGTAACCTTTCTGATCTTATTTCTATTAAACAACATTTTTTTTAGAAAAACATAGCCATGTACATAATATTAGACAAATATTAGTTGATAACACAACAATACTCACACTTACATACAGTAAAAAAAAAACTTCAGATATTGGAGGCTATCTACATTAAAACAAAGCAACCCACTCTCAATAAAATTACATTTCAAACTAGTCACAACACAGTATATTTCATCTAAGTATATGGTTCTGTTGTTAAAATTTTGGTCTCTCACGTGGTATAACATCATAAACCGCATCACAAATTCACAACCTGCATCTACTATTCTGTGGCTGTTATCATGATATAGCAATGCTATATGTCAACATAACAGAATATCATCTCTGAGGGTAAATATCTTTGTGTTAATGTCCATACAACCACTCTGAAGATGACTCGTGGGAGTCGAAAGCTTAGATTAAGGACCAGTATAATAAAAACATATAGAAATGTTGGACAGTTTTTGTCTTTATTTTCACCAGAAATTAAAGCTAAAATATGTTTAGAATGGCTCATAATTAAACATAACAGACATTTATTACCTGTTGTATATTTAAACATACATTGTTATATATATATATATATATATAAAGAAGTTATACATTTTTTATTTATCTGACAGATTTTATCACTTAAATATCCACAGTTAAATATCCATTAAAATAATATTTAAGTAATAATATATTTTTATATATATATAGTTTGTATTTAGTTAAATAGTTAAATGCATTAATTGTTTGCTTTAAATGTGAGCTTTTGAAGGACATATTTGAATATTCTAACTTTATTGTCTAGTAATCTTTTTTTTATTTTACTTACACTCTGTTCCCTAATCAATAAATACTTGACTACAGTGACAAGCAACCAAATTGAATAGTCAGGTACTATAAATTGATAAATACTCTGTTGTTGGTTTTTTTTTGTTTTTTTTTAGATATGTTTTGTTATTTTGCATTTATTTTTTTTTTTTTTGTTCTGCAAATTCTTCCTACTGCAAACAATATATCAAGTATTCATTTTCTGATTCAGTTATGTCGTCACTTACAAAATTTTTTTTTTATAATCATTTCAACCCAAGCAAGACAGGACTGACACTGGTGCACAGGAAGTTACAGTAAGAGAAAAAACAAAGTACAGGGGATGGCAAAGAAAAGATAAGAAAAGGATGGGAATCAAGATGATGTCAATTGATGTTGCATTTAAACTTTTGGAAATTGTAGCTATCAGGGAAGCAAGCAAAATGGAAGGGAGATCCACAAATAGAAACTGTGAGGAAAAAAAAAACTGTTAGAGTAGAAGAGGTGGTTATGTTTAACTTTTTTGACAGTAAAAGGGTGGACCTTGTGGCAATCTAGTATCACACATAAATACATGTTGCTGAGGCACCAGGAAAAATGCTCAAAATTTTCTTTATTGTTTTCAGATGTTATAATAAATCACTAAAATATTTAACATGAGATAAATGTTAGTGTGCAGACATGCTTTAAGATGTGGGACAAACTTCTTCTATGTGCCCTGTCCCTTCAGGACGTAGGCGATCATGGATCTCCACGTCTCCCTATCCCTTGTGGCTCTTAGTATGTTTGCTCCTGTTGCTCCTGGCAACCCCCGTTCCGTCATCCAACTGATCAGACCCTGCAAATATGTTATCCGCTGCCTTCCTCTGTCTCTCCTTCCTTCTATCTGTCCAGTCAGTATCAGGTTTTCCAGGCTCTCCTTCTTCATTGCATGTCCCAGGAACTTCAGTTGTCTCTTCCTGATGCTCAGCATCAATTTCCTTTTTGTTGCCATTCTTTCTAACACTTCGTCGTTGCTTGTATGCTCAGTCCACGATATCCGTAGCATCCTTCTGTAGAACCACATTTCAGCCGCTTCCAGTTTTGTCCTCATTTTCGATGATATTGTCCAGCATTCACTGCCGTATTGAAGAACTGACATCACGTAGCAGTCTAGCACTCTTTTCTTCGTTTCTATTGAGATTTTCCTGTGTGTTAGTATTTTGCTCACCTTCTGGAACGCGTCCTTTGCCATGCCAATTCGCCTTCGAATCTCCGTGTCGCACTTTCCATCTCCTGTTAGAACACTTCCTAGGTACTTAAATTCTTGGACTTGTTTGATTCTGTTATCCCCCACCTGTATTTGGCATTTTGGGTTGTATCTTTTGCTGATGACCATGCACTCAGTTTTCTTAAAGTTTATTTGTAGTCCCTTCTTGTCACTCTCCACTGCTACTTTCTGTATGAGATCTTGCAGTTTCCTTTCCGTGTCCGCAATCAGTACTGTATCATCCGCGTATCTTATGTTGTTCAGGTTGTGGCCTCCAATAACAAATCCTGATGTGTCATCTAGGGTCCTCAAAATATTCTCGCTGTATACATTCCTTAGTTTCACCAGCTAATTTTCATGGTTAAGATCTCTTATGGCACGGTCATTGTAGTAAACCATCCTTGACCCTTTTCATATTTTTTTGGTGAGAAATAAGTTCAACTCAAGCATATTCTTCTCACAAACTGAATGTTTTGTGGAATCAAATCCCAAGAGGATGCTTCACTGATCACTACAATCTTAACCTGTTCAAGTTTAGGAGTAGCTTCTTCCATACATATCTCTATAAACTGTACTCTTAGTCTGTAACACACAAATTTGAGTGTTTCTTTAGCTTTGTACAGGGGTGAACTTAATTTAAAAAAAAAAAAAGAAATGGCTAAGCTCCAGATCATTGCAGTAGAGTGCATGATACTAATTCATTTTTACTTACTTAAATTATTAGTATTTGTCTATATTTCTGAGATGAAGTAGTATTTACACTATTTACATTATCGGATTATTGTCCTCATCTTTGTTACTATTTGTACAAGGTTTCGGCCGTTGTATGCTCCAGCCTTCTTTAGGTTCAAAATTTCTAGCACCTGAAGAAGGCAGGAGCGAACAACAGCGGAAACATCATACAAATAGTCACAAAGATGAAAAATTCCTAGCACCTGAAGAAGGTCAGAGCATATAACGGCCAAAATGCTATACAAATGGCAACAAAGATGTGAACAATAGTCCAAATAATGTAAATAGTGTATATAAAGTTATTGTATTTAAAATTCTAATAAGAATACAACAGCATTCTTTTTTTATGTACCATATCCTTTGAGGATGTGAAAAATTATGGCTCTCCACAACTTCCTATTCTTTATTTCTTAAAGCAATGTTTACTTTTTTACTATCCCTCTCATGTCCCATTCTGTCATTCATTTACATTAGGTTAGTTACTCAGTATTTCCCTCTGGCCTTATTGCCTTCAATATATATTGTGAGTATCAATTTTTTTACTCTTTTTTCAGTATGTGTCCCAGAAATTTCAACTATCTCTTTCTCACACAATGTATAATCACTCTTTTTGTTTCTATTTTCCTTAAGACTTTCTCATTCTTTACATGCTCTATCCATGGAATTCTCAGCATCCTTCTGTTGAACTACATCCCAAATTTCTGTGAAGAAATTGTTCAGCGGTCATTGCCTGACAGGAAGATTGATATTTACATAGCAGTTTAGCCTTCTTTTCCTTTGTTTCTAACAAAATTTTCCTACATTTTGTTTCATTGTTTAACATGAGTATAGAATTATGTGACATAATTTCTGAGTCATACTACCAGTGATGGATAATATATATATATATATATATATGTGGAGAGAGAGTGCGATGGATAAATTGTCTTCTAAATTATGCAATAGCGAAAAAACACTGACATCTCATTTTTTACAGATATAACCAACAAAATCACACAAAAATATCTTGAAATACTGAAGAGTAAATTTATTTAATAAAATTGCCATTGGCTTCAACCATGGCCTCCTGGTGAATTTGGAATCTCCTGCAACTCTTCTTAGGTATTCTTTTACTTTTTTAATGCTGCCATAATCTTTGCCTTCGGTTCATATTTGGTATTACAAGGAGTTTTGTTGGTCACAGCTGCACCCCACACATAATAATTTAAGGGATTGCAATCTGAGAAGTTGGGTGGCCAGATATAATGGGTGATGTAGTTAGAAAAATTGTCTGACAGCCATAACTGGGTTTTTTTACTTGTGTAGGATGGTGCAGAGTCCTGTTGCCAGACATAGGGTCTTCCAACAGCTACCCTTTTGACCCAGGCAGCAGTAACTTCTTCAAGGAAGCCTCCATATTGAGACTGAGGCCCTTACTAACAAATTTGGAAGTTCTTTTCTTATCAGAATAATCAAAGTATGTTTTCCAAGCCGCTGTACCTCTGTAATCACCATTAGACTTAACCATGTTTTTACAAATCCTTTGGACTACTCTCAGATTGAGATTAAACAAAAAGATATATATATATATATATATATATATATACCGAGCGCCCGTAGCTCAGAGGTAGAATCGCTGACTGATGTCAATTTGGTTAGGTTTCAATCCTGACTAAAAGCAATTGGATGTCTAACTGTACTGATGAGCTGTGATACAGCGAAACAAATCTGTCCGCGGATGACTATATATATATATATATATATATATAGTTGTCAGTCCGTAAACAGTGAGGATAATCCAACAAGATTTCCTTAATATAAATTATTAATAGGTAAATCCATATAGAGAGCTCAATGGGTGTTAACCAGAGCGATATTTCTATTATTATTATTTCTATTATGTTCCCTCTTCATTTTAAGAAAATGTTCATTCCGACAGAAATTTTATGCCAGATAGAGGAAATATTGTAAAAGAGTCTGATGATATGAGCTAATTAAGCTCATTGAAATGAACTATAGTTTATAACTAATATGACGTGTTGAGTTTTCCTTTATAAACTTATATATATATATTTCCTCATTATTAAAATTTAATTTTCAAAAGTTAATTTTCTGTGTGATTTTGGCATATAGTAAGATTTGATCTATTTCTCTCTACAGAGAATACTGAAAAGTTTAACAATACAGGTACACCACCAATTTTCTAGCACTATATGTTTCAGAACTCTGCAAGATTATTCATTTTATCAAACTAACAGAAGTCACTTCATAGCAATTTAATAATTCACCTCTGACTCACTAATTAAGCATCTTTCATATTTGAATAGCATTTGAAACTGTTAGAAACATGTATTAAACTATTATTAATTGCTAACTATGTATGAATTAAATGACTGAATTCATCTATTAATCATGTGAAATTCTTATGTTAACTAATAATTTTGTCCAGATTAAAATCTGTAGCAATCAGTATACTAAAAATTCAGCGGCATACTTACATTTTACAAACTATATTTAAGAGGCTCTGTTCACTATATGGTAAATTCTAAAGATTTTTTTTTGTGGAAATTTACAAAATCCTTTCTCTGACTTGTGTTTTCTTCTTTTCTGTGATGTGTCCCTTCAGAACATGACTGATTACAGCTTTCCACAACTTCCTAGCTTTTGTAGTGATAAGCATTATTTGTTTCGTCATTATCCCTCCTAGTTTCTGTTCTGCTATCCATTTACACAAATTCATTTGGTACTTGAAGTTACTCTCTGCTCCTCTTAGCTTCAATACTTCTCATGAACGTCAAATTCTTCTTTGTCATTATGTATCTCAGAAGTTTCAACTCCTTCTAATTGTATTTTTGTTCCCATTTTTCTAAAAGGACAACTCTGGATTTAAAACTATGAAAAAGGCAATAAGAAATCACCCTATTATCTTTGCCAATAAGGTATGGTAATTTACAGACAGAAAAGGAACCTGGGGAGAGCCATGATCACACCTGTATCCTAGAGAGAATGGCAGAATAAAAAAAGTAGTTGGAAGTCTGTTTTCAGATGAAGGCAAAATCTCCATTCTTCTTTTATTCAATCTAGTAATTAATAACTCATATATTTTAGGAGATGTGAAGCAGTTTTGGTTTTTCTAATAGCTTATTCTGTTATCTGTTAAAACTATCAGCATTTATTTATTTATTAATTTATTTTTTTAATGTAGTTAATAATATCAATGCAGGCATCTCCAAAAGGTGTCTCTTCATACTCGCTTTCTGCTTTTTATTCATGATTGGCCCAAGAAACATACTCAGTCAAGAAGAGCAAGAGAAGAAACTGTTTGAATAGAACTTAAGGTTACATTGAGCTACTTTAACAATAAAATGATGAAACCTAACTGCTTTAGTTCCTCAACTTCATGAATTTAAGTAAACATAGAAGTTCACTGTTTCCTCTAATTGCTCATATTTATCCTAATTATGTCCAAGGTGTTATTTTCAACAGGTATGTACCTATGATTTAGCTAGAGCACATAAGGATAGAGCTTGGTCAATTTGTTACTAACAGAGCAGATTGAAGACAAGAGAGACAGAGGAAAACAATGCATAACCTACCTAGTTAGCTTCAGTAAATGGATAGCAGAGCAAGGTTTAAGAGATATAACAGACAAAATTTAGCAAGAGCTATGAAGGATAGGAAATTGTGAAGAGGCATGATTGCTCCTGTCCTGAAGAGTCACAGCAAATGAAGAAGGAAGAGTTCAAATCATATATTTTATTCTATTATGTACATCATTTGTAAATAAAGAAAGAGTCAGTTAAGTGCCATACATGATACACGCTTGGGCAATCATGTCTCGAGAGATATGACTGACTGGGCTGAAGATTATCCCGCAGTAGGTTGCCATTGCTTTCTGTGGTAGACTCACTGCCACTAAAGGCTATAGAACCCAATTTATTATTTAACCTATAACTGGAGGGAAGAGGCAGATTAATACCTTTCTTAACAGTATTTGTGTGTAAGTGAATGCATAGAATTAAACTGGTGTTCAAACTTTGCTCCCCAATTTGTCATTTCGAGTTGATATCCACTGCATCACACATCCGAAAGAAAGAGAAATTACTTAAACAGATTGTATAACAAGGATTAGGAGATATAACAAATAGTAAAAATTGATTAAGAGCTACAACGAAAAAGAAATTGTGGAGAGGCATGATCACTTATGTTTTTTTTCTCTCTTTCTGTCTTGTCCAAGTTCAGATTGCAGATGAAACTAAAGAACAATAACCCTGGGCAGTAAAGGGTAGTTGAGAAACAGTCAGTCAGTTAAGTGCCATACGTGATACACGCTTGGGTCTTCATGTCTCGAAAGAGACATGACTGACTGGGCAGAAGATTATCCCGCAGTAGGTTGCCATTGCTTTCTGTGGTAGACTGGTTGCCAACCAAGGCTATAGAACCCAATTTGTCCTGTTATTTAACCCATAACTGGAAGGAAAAGATGGATTAATACCTTTCCCAAGGGTATTTGCGCATAAGTGAATACAATGGATTCAACTGGAATTCGAACTTGGCTCCCCGGTTTCTCGTTCCACTGTACCACAACGCACATCCTTTGAGAAACAGAAGGTTAAAAATTTATAGTCTAAACAAAGGTTTCGTAAATCAAAGCAAGGATGCTATGAAAATGATGGCACATCGACCAGTAATGAAAACAGAATGGCTGTGTGTATCTAAAGGCTTTTTATGTGCTCCCATCTATTCAGGCTAAACTGTGTAAATTCATTATTGATTATCTATTACAATTTATAATTTATAACCTTTATGTTTTATACTTGCTTATTGAGACAAGAAAAGAAAACTTGATCAAACATGTAAATATATAATTACATACAATCTCGGCTTGCTAATGTAACATCTGTTATAATCACCCTCTTCTGATAACAAGGAACATGTAGATATGACTGTAGACATTTATCTTTTAGTGTTTGTTTTTCATTTCTTTTTATGAGCCATCTTTATTATTCTAAATATTAAAGTACATAGAATTGAATGATGAGGAATTAAGAAAGGCTCAATCAAAAGTTTGATTGTTTACAATCTTAAATTACTTGTTTATTGAGATTTGCTAAGTTTATCACAAAGCAGCAGGTTTGATCATTTTGTGAGGATCAAATTCATTGCAGTGACTGTGGCCTACAAAAATAGCTAGCTATTGTATATCTTTTTCTTTTGATTAACTTTTTCTTTTTTTACATTTTTTTAAACAATATTTGTCTTGTACATTCTAGAATAATGTTGATTATTATAGGATTGAAAGACTTTGACTTAATATGCAATCCGCTCATTGAATCAGTTTTATAACTTCTTTGAAAATTCCTAGTACAAAGTTTACATAAATTTAATTAAGAATTGTTTTATGTGAATTACAATGTAGCCTAGGTGATTTGGTAATAACAGCAGTAAATTTAATATTTTCTTCTATGTGTGAAGTCCGTTCCAGATGTGGGTGATAATGGCTCTCCATACTTTTCTCTCCTTTGTTGCTCTTAATAAATTTTGTCTTATTGTTATCTCTCCTATTTCCAGTTCTCCCAACCATTTACACGAGCTTGTTAGATAAGTCCTGCACAGATTTCCTGTTCCTCTTGCATCCAGTATGTTTTATGAGTGTCAAATTTTCTAAGCCCTCTTTCCTCATTATGTGTTGTTTGCCGTTGCTCACATATTTAGTCCATGGTATTCTCAGTGTCCTTTTGTAGATCACATTTCTGTTGCATCAAGTCTCTTCTTCATCTTTAAGATTTTCTAGCATTTACTGCCATACAGAAGGACTGATATTGCATAAGAGTAAGTATTCTTTGTTTCTAATAAGGTTTTCCTGTTTGTTAATATTTTGCTTAACTTTTGGAAGGCATTTTTCATTATCTAAATGGACTTTGGAATTTCAGTGTTACATTTTCTGTCTATTATTAAAACCCTCCCTAGGTATTTAAATTTTTATTTTCATCCCCAGTTTGTAATATGTATGTCTTTTTTGCTGACAACCATACAGTTTCAGTGTACTAATGGATGACAGAAAACATGACACTAATCCAAAGGAGCTTAAGAATAGCCATCTAGTTAGCAAAGTGTAAAGTCAGAGGAAAATATAGTAATATTAGTAACAAGGGAATGGGTTAAACTGTTATGTAATATTTAATTTCCTATTGTTAGATGTTATAAGTTGTAACAAAAGAAAAAAAAATGATTGACCAAAACACAGAGCTAAATCACAGACAGTTATTTAATTTACAAAAACACAAAATAAAAATATTTACAAATATACAATTTTTGCATTCAAATAGAAAACAGTTTACTACTGGCAGGCAAAGTGTTACGAAGGAAGAGGAAAGGAGTGGGTGAAGTAATTTTACACGTTAGGCTAGCGAGTATTCTAAGTACTATAGCAATCCTCAAATATGTATATAAAGAATAATTTTTTGTTTGGTCAATGAAAGAGTCAAAAAATTCTATTTACCCATTTAGTTCCATGAGGTTCTCTTTCAGATTTTAGTTGGTCGGCAACTAAAAGTAGAGATTCTTTCAGCTGGATATACAAAACCTGAATCAGGCCGGAGTTAATAATGTCTGCAAATCCTTTTAACAACTAACTACTCTCTTCCCAAATCCAATTTTTATAGGGGCTAACACCTAATTTTCATATTTTTCGAAATCTCTAGATTTTTCCCCCGAACATTCTAGGATCTTCCAAACGTTCTATTTCTAATTTCACTATTTTTACAACTACTTTATGAATTAAAACTTTTTTGTAATAACAAGTAGGACTCAATAGAATCCCCTACTATAAATTTTAACCTTTTTAGACATTATTAATATTATTTTTTTATATATAAAGGCATCCTCATAACACTATATAGCATTGAACAATCGCTTCAGAGATGAAGAGGAGTCTTGAAGTGACAAAGATGTAGTTCTACCAACAAGTGTTAAGAATAACATGGGCAGAACATGTAAGCGACAAGGAAAAGTTAAGTAAAATAAGAACTACTAGGAACCTGATACTTAAGATAAAAAAGAGTTGAAATGTTTAGAACACATAATGAGGAAAGAGGAACCAGAGTATCTAACACTCACAGGGATATAATTAAGGACAAAAATGAGAGAAAGAAATAGCTTGTAACCTACCTTTTATTTTTCTTCCTAGCAAGATGATATAATGCACTTAGAGGCAAGAGTCTACTGGAAGGGTGAAAATGAATGAGAAGACTTTGGTGAGAAGAAAGGTCAATAAAAGAGCAGGATTCAGGAAAACAGATGGTGTTTTTTTTTTTTTAAATCATATCACCCCGAGCAAGGCGGTACTGCCACTGATGCGCAGGAGGCTACATCAGAGTAAAAAGATTGAAGAGAAAGCCGGAAACCACATCCCAAGCAGGGAACAAGGGATAGCCTCTTCACCGGTTCAATAGATGTGGGTGGAGTGTGAACTGGGCGATAGTTTAGTTTAACTACTCAAATTGGAAAAAAGAAAAAAGAGAAAAGTAAAAAAGATTGAAAAAGAGAAAGCCGGAAACCACATCCAAAACAGGGAACAAGGGAGGAGCCCCTTCACCTGTTCAATAGACGTGGGTGGAATGTGAACCGGGCGATAGTTTAGTCTATCTACTCCAATTGAAAAAAAAAAGAAAAAAGAGAAGAGTAAAAAGATTGGAAAAGAGAGCTGGAAACCACGTCCTAAACAGGGAACAAGGGATGAGCCTCTTCACCTGTTCAACAGATGTGGGTGAAGTGTGAACATCGCATTTAAATTTTTGAAAACAGTAGAAGGCAAGGAAGTAAGAAATCAGAAGAGAGTTCAACAGGCAAGAAGTGTAGGAAAAGAAACTATTAGAATAGAACTCACAGTTACATCTAGCTATTTCAAGAGTAAAATGATGAGATTTAATTGCCAATCTAGTAGCACACTTAACAAAGTAAGAAAAAAAGGGATACTAAAGAGTCAAAAGTTACTTGGAACAACAAAGACAGGATGTTGTGGAGGGCCATAATCTCCCACATATTGAAAAGAAAGAATTGACGTGATTATTTATTACATGTCTTTTTTTGTTTTTGTCTGTTTTGGCAATCATCAGATCTTAGTCTCACTTGATTCTGCACCTACCAAAGGACACCGGGGAATGTTGGACGTAATATTTTATTTGATCCACTGGAAGTAAAGCCTGTGATTTTCAGAGCATTCATATTTAATGACCTTTGTAGAACTATTCTGTTATTGTCTTTTCCCTCCAATAAGCTGACAAAAGTGTGTAGTGCATTTCAATAGAGATTATTTATACAAATGATTTACTGCTTTTTCTCCTAACAAAAGTGATGTATTGGTTGGAACAAAAGTTTGTATCATGCTTCAATAGAGGCCATTTACACAAATGATTTACTGCTTCTCCTCCACTAAGCTTATGTATTGGGTTGGAATAAAAGTTTGTAGAGCATTACAATAAAGGCCATTTACACAAATGATTTACTGCTTTTTCTATCCACTAAGCTGATGTATTGGGTTGGAACAAATTTCGTACCATGCTTCAATAGAGGCCATTTATACAAATGATTTACTGCTTTTTCCCTCCACTAACCTGATGTATTGGGTTAGAACACAAGTTAAAGCATATTTCAATAGAGGGCATTTATACAAATCATTTACTGCATTTCCTCCCAATTAAGGGGATTTATTGGGTAAGAACAAGTTTGTAGAGTATTTCAATAGAGGTTATTTATAGAAATGATTTACTACTTTTTCCCTTCACTAAACTGATGTATTGGGTTGGAACAAAAGTTTGTAGTGTGTTTCAATAGTGGCCATTTATACAAATAATTTACTGCTTTTTCTGGCAACCAAGGTGATTTATTGTCTAGGAATAGTCTGGAGCATTTCAATGGAAGCCATTCATACAAAATGATTTACTGCATTTTCCCTCCACTAATCTGATGTATTGGGTGGAACAAAGTTTGTATCATGCTTCAACAGAGGCCATTTATACAAATGATTTACAGCTTTTCTCCTCCACTAATCTGATGTATTGGGTTAGAATAAAAGTTTGTAGTGTATTTCAATAGAGGCCATTTATACAAATGATTTACTGCTTTTTTTCCTCCACTAATCTGTTGTATTGGGTTGAAACAAAAGCTTGTAGCTTGTTTCAATAGAGGCCATTTATGCATTTTGTTTCACATCTATAGAAGCCCATAAAAACCACTAAAACCTGTTTAATACTATGCAGAAAGCAAATTGCACAATTGGGAACTAGAGAGAGTATTCATTGTGTGGGCTGTACTACTGGGGGCTGACAGTCACATCCTGTTGAAACACCAGTTCTTATATGATCACTGAAGTTAAATGATGTCAGTACCTAAATGGGTGGCTGCATGGGAATGTCAGGTGCAGTAAGCTTGGATGTGCAGGTGGTGTAATTGATTATGCTTCAGAATTGTTAATTAGAGAGCTGAGTTCCAATTCTCTTTATGTTCATTATATTCACTTACACATGAGTACCGTTGGGAAAAGTATGAATCCACCTCTTCTCACACCAGCTATGGTTTCACTAGTAAGATTTATATCACTAAGCCATTATTATCCCCCCAAAATTAATTCTTGCAATCTGAAAATATTTTCTGGCTTTAAATAAACTATAAATGGTTGATAAACCATAGAAAATTAGTGAATCAATCAATATATTACTGGGAACATCAAAATGAAGCAAGTAGAGAAATTGATTGATTTGGGTAGGGTAATAACAGTCATAGGAAAATGTGACACATAAATCTGAAGACTCATAAAAATAGCAAAAGATGACTTTAAGAAATTAAGCGAAGTATATAGAAATTATGATGGAATGGATGTTGGCTCAGAATGAGAAATTGGATAGGTGAGTTCAAGTTCCGGTCGAATTTGTTTCATTCATTTATGCATTAGGACCCTTCTGAAAGGTATTAATCCATCTCTTCCTCCTCTGGCTATGGGTTGAATAGCAGGACAGATTGGGTTCTATAGCCTTGTTTGGCAACCAGTTTACTGCAGTAAGTAATGGCAACCTACTGTGAGAAAATCTTTTGTCTAGGCAACCATGTCTCGAAAGAGACATGATTACCCAAGTGTATAATAAGTGTGGCACTTAACTGACTGACTAATGAAAAAATTGGAAAATTTAATTGGATTTGAACTTTTATGTAATATTTACTCTTCACAGATGAAATAAGTGTCACTGATGTGGCTCTACTGACAAATGCAAAGAATACAACAGTCAATGTGGGAGCAAGAATAGAAAATATCTACAGGGAAACTTGGGCAGATGAAATTTTTGTGACTCATAATGAAGAGAGAAGGTTTGGAAAATTTAACACTTACAAGATTTACCGAGGTAAGAAAAGCAGACTAACTCCCTTCACAACTTTGAGTGATAGCAAGAAGACATCAAGCAAGGCTGAAAGTTGTTGATAGTCATGATCACCCATGTCCTGAAGGGGCATGGCACTTAAAAGAAGTGGCAATTTTTAACCTTTGTGCCCATAAAAAACAGTGTGTCAAAAGAACGGTTTTTCCTCTGCTACTGCTGTTATTTTAATTACGTTTACTCCTTGGTAATGTTTATTGTTTTAAAAAGCAATAATTGTAATAAAATGTAAACTTATGAAAGTAAATTTATGCATTTTTTTAATCTTGAGAATTTACAACAAAAATATTAAATATGAGAAGTGAAGGTTGTTAAAATAATATTGGTATCAAGGAAAAAACCATGCTTTTAACACTTTTTTCTTTTTTGAGACAGGATGGTTAAAAATTACAACAGAAGTGATTATTGTGATGGTAATAAGGATATACGTTATGGTGGAGTGGTTATTGGCTTGTAATAACAAATCGAGGAGCTGAGTTTGAATTCTATTTGAATTTGAGTAGATAGACTGGACTATCGCCCGGTTCACACTCCACCCACTTCTATTGAACAGGTGTAGAGGCTCATCCCTTGTTCCCTGTTTAGGATGTGGTTTCCGGTTTTCTCTTTTCCAATCTTTTCACTTTCTTTTTTTGTTTATTTTTTTTTTTTCAATTAGAGTAGATAGATTGAACTATCGCCCGGTTCACACTCCACCCACGTCTATTGAACAGGTGTGGAGGCTCTTCCCTTGTTCCCTGTTTAGGATGTGGTTTCCGGCTTTCTCTTTTCCAATCTTTTCACTTTCTTTTTTGTTTATTTTTTTTTCAATTGGAGTAGATAGACTGAACTATCGCCCAGTTCACACTCCACCCACGTCTATTGAACAGATGCAGAGGCTCTTCCCTTGTTCCCTGTTTAGGATGTGGTTTCCGGCTTTCTCTTTTCCAATCTATCACTCTCACATAGCCCCCTGCACACCAGTGGCCTTACCGCCTTGCTTGGGGTGATGTGATTAAAAAAAAAAAAAAAAATTTCTTGCATTCACTTACACACAAATACCCTTGAGAAAGGTATTAATCCATCTCTTCCCTCCAGTTATGGGTTAAATAATAGGACAGATTGGGTTCTATAGCCTCGGCTGGCAACCAGTCTTCCACAGAAAACAATAGTAACCTACTGCGGGATAATCTTCTGCCAAGTCAGTCATGTCTCAAAAGAGATATGATCTCCCAAAGCGTGTATCACGTATGGTACTTGACTGATTGAATAAGGTAGCTAAAATTACTGTTAGGTGTAACAACATATCTAATGGTGATAGGGATTGAAACTGTATAGAAGATGCTAATATGGTTAATAATAACTTGGTAATGAAAATATAAGTCGTTCCCTGGTATGGAAACATTTGACATTCATTGACTGAATAGCTAATGTTACTGTTGGTTGATATTTATAAAACCTGTCTATTAAAACAATTTTTCAGGAAAATAAGTTTCTCAAGTCCACTAACTGTTATCACTCTTTCCAGTATTGATTGAGTCTTTCTTGCTAAACTTTTATTTGAAGTAGTCTGGAATGTCAACCTCTTGATTGTCATTATTTTATCTTCAAGTTGCATTTTATATTCATTAACTATTGCTATTGTTGAAAGTCTTCAAGTGATGCAGTTTCTTCAATTTGGTACAATTCTTTGCTTGTAATTCTGTAGAGCCAGTCTACAAGGTTCGAATAGTGACGTTTTCACAAAGACCCATAGGTTTTATTCATAGTAAACAATTTCCTTATATTTTTTTTTTTGAAAGTGGCTGAGAGAGAGAGAGAGAGAGAGAGAGAGAGAGAGAGAGAGGGTAGAAGGAGTGGGATGTCCAGTACCCAGATAGGGGGTGGGGAATAGAAAGGCTGATTTCAAACAGTAACGGTCTACGATTTTTTTTTTTTTTGGGAAGTTTCTACTAGCAGAAAAAATAAACCTCAATCCTATATTTCGAAACGGCTTTTAGACAGCCGAACAATTTAGTATATTTTAGTAAAAGAGAAAAACAGATAGGGTAGAATAAATTAATAGAAAATCTGAACTTACCACTTGCAGATAGCATATTGAAAAAGTTGAAATTTCTATATATTTTTGAATTTTCATTTTTTCTTCAGGATAATTTCGGCGTGTTCTTGCCAGTTAATAAGCCCCGTGTGTTGAAAGTGGCCGAAAGAGAGGGAGAGAGGGTAGAAGGAGTGGGATGTCCAGTACCCAGATAGGGGGTGGGGAATAGAAAGGCTGATTTCAAACAGTAACGGTCTATGATTTTTTTTTTTTGGGAAGCTTCTACTAGCAGAAAAAATGAACCTCAATCCTATATTTCGAAACGGCTTTTAGACAACCGAACAATTTAAGGCTTCAAAATAGTAAGGCACATCAACATTTTGAATATGTCATTATTTTATCCTTAAGTCACATGACTGATTATAATAATAATGAATAAATTTGTGTATTCTATATGAATGTAATAATTATGATACAGCTGTTTATGACTATGCTTATAAAAAGACTGATATATTTTCATATCTGGTCATCAAACTGTGAAAGAACAGTGGCATTTGTCGATCAAAAGCAAGTAAGTACAATCAATATAACCATTCATTACTGAGAAAGGATTGCTGTGTTGTTCATGATGTAGGCTGCTTATGTAACTAAAAGGCATTTATACAGAGGAAAAATCTATAACAAAATCTTGGTGATTTGCACAATCAATTTTCTATCCTTGTCAGTTACTGTAGCAGAAACAGTATTAAAAAAATGCTCTAATAAATTATGTTAGTTTGTCATTAAGTTGGCAAATTAATAATTAAAAAAAAGGCAATTATTTTACACAATACATATTTATTTTTCAACATAAACTTCCCTTTCAATGCACTTAAATCAGTGGTGAATATATCTAATCATATAAATCAAAGATTTGACAATAAGTTTCAGATAAAAAAAAATTACCTTGTCATGCTAATTTGATACACTGTTGTGTACACACACACACACACACACACACACACACACACGTATCAGTCACTTAAGTGCCATACATGATACATGCTTGGGTGATCATGTCTTCAAGAGACATGACTGATTGGGTAGAAGATTTTTCTGTCGTAAGTTGCCAATACTTTCTGCAGTAGACTGATTGCCAACCAAGGCTATATAATCCAATCTGTCCTCCTATTTAACCAATAGCAGAGGGAGAAGAGAGGGATTGATGCCTTTCCCGAGAGTATTTGCGTGTAAGTGAATGCAACAAATTCAACTGGAATTTGATCTTGGCTCTCCAATTTCTCATTCTGAGCTGATATCCACTGCACCAAAATGCACATCCTATATATTTTCTATTCATTATATATAATGAATACAAAATATTACACATTGAGTGCTAGCATTAATAAAATAGTGCTCAATGTATTTTCCGTATTATTTTATTTTAAATCAACTAACACAGGTGTGCAGGGGGTTACAATGAAAGGAGACAGATAATGGAAAAGTAAACAGTACAGGTGATGTTCTTAAAAGGGTAAGAGAGAGGTGGGAGTCACAGAGATAGAAGATGGCAATTGACGCTGCATTTAAACTTTTGGAGATTGTAGCTATAAGAGAAGCAAGCATGGGAAAAGGAGTTCCACAGGTTGGGAGTGTAAGAAAAGAAAGTGATAGAGTAGAATCGGTGGTTAGTTTTATCTATTTTGACAGTAAAATAGTGGTTCCTAGTTACCAGTATAATTGCATGGGTAAATTGATGAGGGTGAGGAACCAGGAAATAGATCTTGTCAGGGCAGAAGCAGTGAAAATACTTGTAGAAAAGACAGAGGGAAGCACATTCCATTGATGATAAAGTTGCTAAAGGCAAGCAGCCAAATTGGAATTAATTACATTGCAGATCCTCTTTTGGATTTTGTCAATAACCCTAAGATGAACAGTAGGAGCACCTGACCAGATATGGCAAAAGTATTCAATGCACAAACGAATGGTAGATTTATAAATGAGCAAGATCTATTCTGACGAGGAAAACTTCCTGGCTCGACACAACAACCTAATCTTCTTAGCAGTAGATGTAACTACAGTGTATTTATTCCACTTGAGATTGATTGAGACAGTGATGCCAAGGAGATGCAGAGTAGTGCTTTAGGGGAGACTAGTGTGATCCATATTAATGGAAGGTAGGAAAGCTTCTCTATGGCAGTTAAAGGAGAACAGCTTCATTTTGGAAGCATTAAAATTTGCAAGCCACAATTCATCACAGATTGGAGGTCCTTTCCAAGAGCAGAGGCTAAATCTAATTTGTCAGCCCAGGCATATTTCTTATTGAGATGGGAGTAGATGGCAACTTAGGTACTGACTAAATCAGGAATATCATTGATGAATATAAGGAAGAGCATATGCCCTAGGATAGAGCCTTGAAGGACATTCGCATTCGCATGAAATGATTTGGAAGTATACCCATTCAGAACAACATGGTCCTGGGTATGACCGTAAACTGCATCTGGCAGCAAGGCCTTTGATTGGGAGGTTGTGAGGAGCATAGAACCACCTCTTAATTGCTGTTGTTCCCAGGTCCACTCTGACCCGGAGTGGTAGCACTTAGGGTTTCAACTATGGGCAAGCAGTTAATCCCCAGACCGGGGTCAAAATGCTTTGAAAGTATTTACCCACAAAACTTTTTTGCATGAAAAATGTTACCAACAAAATTTTTTTGAATGTAAAACATTACCAACAAAACTTTTTTGAATGAAAAACATTACCAACAAAACATTTTTGAATGATGAGCCTGTTTCCAGGGAATAACTGTGATTTAAAATAAAAATATGTTTCCGGCCTTAAATGACCCTTTAGATGTTGATAGGCCGTTAAACAGGAACAAACAAACAAGCATCAGAACAATATTCATTTTATGATTTGACAGAAATAATTGGATTAACTGTGTAATAATAAAGCTATAATTTATATTATTAATAAATATTCGTTTTTATTTCCTCATCATTTTGTTAGAGGTAAGGAAAAAATGTATATTTATTATTAATATTTATAACTTTAATTTTTATTATATTTTTACAAATTTAATAACTGTGTATTATCAATCTGCATAGTTTGGTCCAACTTTGGTGCCAAATCCAATGATCTAAAAACATAATGATTTAGTCAAAATTTGTTTACATATGGTAAACACCGACTTCTTGATAATGACTGAAATAGTCAAAAGTACTTGAACAGAACAAGAAAAGGCATAAATATTGGACACTTTGTTCATCATTTTAGCTCTGATGTACGGCACTTAATTAAGAAATTATATTTCCATGGGTACGTGTGTTTGAGTAGATTTCTCTTTTTTTTTTGTTATTTTTTTTAACTTGTTAATTACATCTACTGTCCTGTGTATTCAAGAGTCTTAATAGAGAAAATATGTTCTCCAGCAGGCTCAAACTGATATCTCCCTTGTTGGGAGAAACAGCTTATCATTCAGACCTTCAAAGGCCACCAAGTTGTAATTATTCTTTTAAGGAATTCTTGAAAGTTCATATCTGCTAACTTTATTTTCATATCCTCCCCACACACATACATATACATGTTGTATTTAGACAACAAGTCTCACATTAATTTCATCCAGTTAACTGATGTTTCTACTACATTTTAAAGATTGTGCCGGGTTTTATTACTAACACTGTTTTATTTCTTAAAAATAATTGTTGTTTTTCATTGTAAAATTCTTTGTTCTTTAGGTTTTTTAAATTTATAAGTTATTTTATTCCTTGCCCTCCACGGAAAAAAAATTATACATATATGGATTAGTTAGAAACTCATAGTCTCTGAGGTATTCTGGTGAATGTAGTAAGAATGGTAATTAAAAATGTATTGTTTGGTGTGAGGATTATTATGGTATGTTAGGGTTAGTAATTGTGGCTAGCTAAGTTTTAACTTTAAGATAGATGAATACCATCTTTACCCCATCCCCTTTTGGACATGTGCAACATTTGTACTCCTTGGACAATAAATATTGTATTTAGGCAGCAAGAATTTTTTTAAACAAGTTTTAATGCATAATACTAACAAGGTCAAATTTTTTACTAAGTTTTCCAGTTTCTAACTAACTTGTTTTATACAATTGATAAACTTTCTAAAGTTCATCTTTTTTTTAAATTCAAGTACGTTTGACTGTTACTACAGTCGTTATCAAGAATTCCATTTTTTGTCTCTTTATGAGAATGTGCTTTGCTAATTCTTTGCTGGAAGCAATTTCAAATCACTTAAAGGTGACATAATTTACAACAGTCAAACTAAAATTTTATTTTTTATATACACATTTCAACACACGATCTCCTGTGGAGAAAGATATCCTATTTAACATTAGCTGGATCCCTGCTATTACAATGGCTTCCAATCCAATATAATAATTTGGTGTATACTATTAAAATTTCTCTTCTGTTGATGTTATTTAGGTTATTTTGATATATATGTGTGCAAATTCTGCTAAAGTTGAAGAAATGACAGTCAGCCTATAAGAAAGATGGGGCTTATGTGGCCAGTGTAAGAATTTAATGTTTTTTGTTGGTTCTTAGTGTTGGAAATACAATCTCCAAAAGGACAAGAGGTAAACAACATTACTTTTACATAGGGTGAATTTTTTATATGATGAATTATGTAAATAATATGTGGATGATTAATTATGTTCTAGTTATCCGATTAAGCTCTCTATAGAGGAAAATTTTAAAAACAGTAGCCGCTTCTGCGATTTATGCATTACTCTTTAGTCATGAATTGAGTTCTCTTGGCTGCTGGCATGTGTCTATACTGCATATATAAAACACAATTCTCCTCCTCTCTCAGCCGTGTACCAGTAGCTTAGGGGTAGAATTTCTGACTGAGCTTCAATCTTGGCTAGAAGTAATCGGATGTCTAGCCACACAGATGAGCTGTGATACAGCAAAACAGGCTTGCATATATATATATATATATATATAAAATCCTATGTCTGTGGTATGACTCAGTTTAAGCAATGCAAATGCACCATCATATGTATATTTATTAATTTACAACACTATATATATATATATATATAAGGAGAAAAAGAGAGAGAAATTTGAATTTATCATCTTCAGCAGTTTTGACTACTAGTTTAGCTATTTTTTCATTTTTTTTATGATAAGTACATAAACATTAGGAAAAACATTGGAAAGTGGATGAGAAAATTAGACTATGGAAACATTTTAGTACATGTGTTATTGCTATCTAGTGGTCATGACTTCAATGTTTGTCTCTGGTTGTAACACTTATATCAGTTAGTTAAGTGCCATATGTGATACACGCTTGGGCGATCATGTCTTGAATGAGATATGACTGACTGGGCAGATGATTAACCCGCAGTAGGTTGCCATTACTTTCTGTGGTAGATTGGTTGCTAGCCAAGGCTATAGAACCCAATCTGGAGGGAAGAGACGGATTAATACCTTTCCCAAGGGTATTTGCGCATAAGTGAATGCAATGAATTTAACTGGAATTCGAACTCGGCTTCCTGATTTCTCATTCTGAGCCGATATCCACTGTACCACAACACACATCCGCAACACTTATATTACAGGGGCAAAATATCACAATAATCAACAGATACTCCATATCAGCCAATCAATGGATACCTGATGATGACCAGAGGGTACTTGGTTGAAATATTGTGTCTATAATAACATCTATATTAACCAAAACAAGAACAATAGTTTGAAATCATACAAGAATCATGACAATTTCCCATTTCGGAAATGAAATGCTAAAAAGAAACATTTCAAGTTGTAGTTTCCAGGACAATTTCAGTCAGTCAGTTAAGTGCCATGCGTGATACACGCATGGGCAATTATGTCTTGAAAGAGACATGACTGACTGGGCAGAAGATTATCCTGCAGTACGTTGCCATTGCTTTCTGTGGTAGACTGGTTGCCAGCCAAGGCTATAGAACCCAATCTGTCCTACTATTTAACCCATAACTGGAGGAAAGAGATGGATTAATACCTTTCCCAAGGGTATTTGTGCATAAGTGAATGCAAGTCATTCAACTGAAATTTAAACTTGGCACCCTGATTTGTCGTTCTGAGTTGATATCCTCTGCACCACAATGCACATCCAAAGTGATAAACTACTCGTAGCAAAAACTATCCGGTGGGGAATCGAACCTTGGTCTCCCATGTGACAGGCGGTGATACTAACCACTATACTACCAAGGACAATTTAATTGTGCTAAAATCACAACCCTGAATTTCTTTCTATTGCTTAATATCCAAAGATTTGGATTTTTTTTTTGTATTTGTCATGTTACTGAAATATGAGAGGCATTATTTAGAGTAATTTAATAATTTTTTTTTAATATAAATAACAATTTTTTGGAATGTTAATCACTACAGACTTAAATTCAGACTAAAAATTTGTCCATTCGTATTTTGTTTATCTGTAAATATTTTACTTGTATGTTTCAGAAAAATATAATGTGTAAAATATTTATTAACAGTAACTATGTTGTGGCAAAATCTAATTATCTACTTTTCCGTTGTGTTCTTAGCATAAAACTATTTGTTCCTGAACAGTGCTGTCCAACATACAGCCTGGGGGCAACACGCAGCTCACAAAACAATTTCATGTGGCCCGCTACCAAGGCCAACTTGGAATGACATTCTTCATTTCCAGTTGAGACCGGAAGGTCTAAAATGCTGTCACTGATTAAAATTAATTGCTCTGCATTCCAAGTTTACTTTTCGTCACCAGCTGCACTGCATTTTACATCATCGATCTCACGTGAGCCTCCAACTGGTATTTCGCTTGAGAAAAAAGTTTGGACATGATGATAAAGAAAGAAAAAAAATGTTTGATGAATATTTACAAGCCTTGAGATTAGTAACCACTCACTACTGCCAGAAATTAAAATGTTTTCCCATCTGAAACAATCCTGCACATATATAAATCTACCATCTGCCCATGCATTGAATACTGCTGCCATATCTGGTCGGGTGTTCCTGCTATCCAACTAGGGGTCTTTGACAAAATCCAACAGAGAATCTGTAATGTGATAGATCCTGACTTGGCAGCTCAGATACAGTCACTTTCTCACCGACGCAATGTGGCTTCCCTGTGTCTCTTCTACAAATACTTTCACAGCTTCTGCTCCAATGAACTTAGCTTACTGGTGCCCCCTATATATAAATTTACTCGAGCCACAAGATTAGCAACTAGGTCCCACCCTCTTATTGTGAAACCAATAAAATGTAAACCCAAATTCTACTCCAGCAGCTGCTTTTCTCACACTTCCCACCTGTGGAATTCCCTTCTGTTTACTTGCTTTCCCGACAGCTACAATCTCCAAGAATTTAAATGTAAAGTCAATAGTCATCTCCTATCTCACTTACTTGCATCCTCTCTTTCTCATGCTCCTTTCTTCATCTACTCCACTCTCATCAGTATTCTCATCCTTCTCTTAACCATTTCCTGACACTCCCTATAACCTGTCACTCTTTCTCATAACTTTTCTCCTATGTAACCCCCTGCAAAACAGTGGTAGTAAAATGCTTTGCTTGGGTCGATATAATTATAAAAAAAAATATTTTTAAAAATTGTTACATCGGTTCAAGATCAGAATGGGCTCATGATGTAATGGGTAATTGCTGAGAATGAGGAATCAGAGAGCCAAGTTCAGTTTTCAGTTAGGTTTGTTACATTCAAATTTTGTTCATGCAAATGCCTTTGGGAGAGATATGAATTCACCTCTACTCTCTTCAGTTATGGATTAAATAGTAGAACATGTTTCTGGAAAAGATCATTGTTATTCTTTAAAAAATTCTTCATGCAATATTTATTCACAAAAATAGAATTATTCTTACAATTTAAAAAAATTAAACTTTAACCTACAAAGGGTTGATAAATCATAAAAAACTCAAATCAGTGAATCAAAAAAAAAAACTATTTGAGAAGAACTATTTTATTAACTGCCATAAAAATTCATGTTGTATTATCAGGAGTAGAGGTTTCTCTTGTTAGCTGTTTCAAATTGAGTTCTTTCTAAAGTCTACTTCAACTTTCTACTTCTAACATGTCTACCTAAACTCTGAAATTTATTTACTAATTATTTTTTATCTATTTATTTTCCTTCTCGATAGGAATGAATATGTTCACCTATTATCTGGTTCACACTCCTACCCACTCTTTTAGACAGGAGAATAGGTTTATCTTTGTTTCCTGTTTACAATTGGGTTTCCATTTCTTTTTAAGCTTTTATCATTCTCTTTCACTCTCAGTAAATGTTGTCTCTCAGTGACATTATTACCATGCAAGAATTATGGAAGCATTCCCCAACTTAAACAAGGAGACCACCCAGAAGAGTTGCATGAGTTTCCGAAGTCATCTGTGAGACCCCACCACCAGTCCTTTGAGTTGATGCCCAAAATCTCTGTGGCTGATCATCGATAGTTGATTACTTTGTTCCAAAGTGTGCTCTGCCCATGATGTGTTTGATTGATCACAAAGCCAGTTTAAGTTGAAAGTCACTGAAAATCTACTGCATTGATGATCCAGGCAGAGCTGGGAGTCACAATAAGAAAAGAAAATCTTTGTAAAATTGATAATAAGGAGTTTATATACATGACAAAATTTATATTGATAATAAGGAGTTTATATACATGACAAAATTTATATTGATAATAAGGAGTTTATATACATGACAAAATTTATATTGATAATAAGGAGTTTATATACATGACAAAATTTATATTGATAATAAGGAGTTTATATACATATGTTCTGTTTGGTACAGTATTTGGTTAGAGTTTATCACTCTTGCATGCAGACAATTATAATTCCAACCCCTGTCTTCTACAGGATGTAACACTTTATCTAAGTTGGTTAGTCTGGTACCAGGCTGAAATCGGAGTTTTTCTAAAGCAGTCAATCACATGACAACGTGTCTCTCGTGTTAACTCGCTCCATACCGGTCAAAGTCTACAATACTCAACTATATCCATGAAAACCTCTCCACACTTCACTCATATTGAGTTTCACCTTTAGCAGGGGTGGTTGTGATGCACTTTGAGTACACTTAGGATTTTCGAATGACCAATAAGGGATCCTCCTTTTGGTCACCTGATCAACCTTTTCTCCTTCTTTCCTGCATGAGTGTCTCTTACTATTGCTTGAGCGGGTGTGAAACATTTCTTCGACTTTCTTGAAATCCACTGGTCATTTTTTTCTCATTGTCATCTGTTCAACCCTCTCACTTTCTCTTCTGTGTGAGTGCCTCCCACTACCACCCAGTGGGAGTGTTTCAGCTCAACAGTCAAATTTTAATTATCATTCCAAAATTTATTACCCTTTGTGTGGTCATTTCACATCTGTGTTTTATCATTTCAATCATAAGAAATTATCTAGCTTTGGTCAAAAAGGAAACCATATGTATCTTTAATTCTCAGTGTTGCAAAACTCCACAAAAAACAAGGAGACTATATTTCAGTGAATTTTGTCTTTCTTTCTCACCAAACAGGTGGCTGTTTCTAGGTGTCATAAAATCCCCCATGCTCTTAAGAAATCTGTTCCTTAGGCAACCACCATCTTTATCAATGGTTGTTAAATTTTATAATAACAGGAAAACTCATTTTTAGCAAAAATGGCTTTTCCACCTTTTTTTTTTTTTTGTGATAAGAATCTTTCATCTAACTTGGTGGCCAGTACTTAAGAGTCATAAAAAAAACTTTATCTATTTTCCTGGGTGGTCTAAACATGTCTTTCACTCAGATTCTAGCAGGTGAAGAGAAATGAGAAAAAATATTCAAATACTATTTCTTCTCCCCTCCCTCACCCTTTCTCTTCTCCCTTTTTTGGTACCAGGAATAGTGTTACAATCTGGAGACTGTGCTAGAAGTCAATGGCAATTTTATTGAATAAATGTACTTTTTCAAAATAATTAAAAAACATTTCTCCAAACACAGCAAACTAGCAAAAATCATCAACAAAAACACAGTTAAAATCAGTTACAATTGCATGGATAAGATGGACAAAATAATAACTAAACACAATAAAAATACTCAACAAAACCAATAACTGCAATTGTCAAAACAAAAACAAGTGTCTACTTACCAACAAATGTCTAACCAACAATATAATATATAAAGTTATTGTAACAAATAATATTAACACAGAAGAAAAAATGAAAGATTTAACAATCACAAAATGTTATTAAAAATAAAGATTCATAATGACAACATTATCAAAATATATATGGAGTTAAAAAGAAAACAATATCATCAGCAAAATTAAATGGAAAACCATAAAAAGAGCAGTCTCACACAATAGCAATAACAGAAATTGAAAACTATGTTTGGAGGAAAAGTTAGCAATAACCACCATTTAAAAACCAAAGCAAACTACTAAACAAGAAAAATTAAATAATGGGGAAATGCAGACACTCAAGTAAATACTTATTTTGCCACTGAATTACTGAGACAAACAAAAAAAATGAATACAATGTAAAAATTAATTTTATTGCAAACAGAATTTACTACACCTAACGCCTTGTCCCCCACCTATCAGTCAGTCAGTTAATTTCTATACATGATACATGCTTTGGATGATCATGTCTTGAAAGAGACATGACTGACTGGGCAGAAAATTATCCCACATTAGGTTACCATTGCTTTCTGCAGTAGACTGGTTGCCAGCCAAGACTACAGAACCCAATCTGTCCTCTTATTTAACCCATAACTGGAGGGAAGAGACAGATTAATACCTTTTCCCAAGGGTATTTGCACACAAGTGAATGAAAGGAATTCAACTGGAATTTGAACTCGGCTCCTTGATTTCTGCACCACACCAAACAAAAAAATAACCACTATGACAATAGAAAACAAATACTCAATTCCCCACCTCAAAGTACAATGGTTTAATGAATAGCAGCTTGGATTGAGAAATTGGAAAGTTGAGATTGAATTTCAGTTGAATTAATTACATTTATTTACATACTGATACCCTTGGGAATGTGCGTCGTAGTGCAGTGGATATCGGCTGGGAACGAGAAATCGGGAAGCCGAATTCGAATTCCAGCTGAATTCATCATATTCACTTACGCACAAATACCCTTGGGAAAGATATTAATCCATCTACTTCCTTCCAGTTATGGGTCAAATAACAGGACAGATTGGGTTCTATAGCCTTGGCTGGCAACCAGTCTACCGCAGAAAGCAATGGCAACCTACTGCGGGATAATCTTCTGCCCAGTCAGTCATGTCTCTTTCGAGACATGATCGCCCAAGTGTGTATCACGCATGGCACTTAACTGACTGACTGACCCTTGGGAAAGGTATTTCTTCTCTCTCCAGTTATGGGTAAATAGCAGGATAGACTGGGTTCTATGTACTTTGTTGGCAACCAGTCTACTGCAGTAAAAATTGAAAGAAGCTGGCTTATCCTGCCCAGGGGGAATGCTGCCACAAGTAGAAATAAGTAAGTACCAAACCTGCTAACAGAAAACACCCATAAAACTAATGTATACATCTACCACAATATCAAATCCAACTTGTGGTTACACTCATATATATATATATATATATATATATATATATATACTTACACACACACACACACACGCACACGATAAGCCTCTGTAAGCATTGAGGAATGATTTTTTCAGAAAACACAAAAGTTACTAATATCCACTTATTTTCACTGAAAGAAAAAAAGACATTCTCAAAAAATACAAAAAAAAAAGACACCATATTAAAAAAATACAAAGTAGGCTGTTTTCAGTAGGCTGACAATGGACACAAATGCTTTTAATTTACATGTATATGCACACACACACACACACACACATACATATATAAGAAAAAGTGTGAGAAGTCATTAACATTTTGTTTAAAGTGTAGATTTATTGTTATTAATATTACTTGCTTTTTGTATGATATATTAAGCATCCATAATAGTATTTGTGTCACTACACATGTTTCAAGTCCAAAACTTACTCTCTTCAGGCTAATAACCTTGTGACTTTACATATTGAGATCCATTATAAAACAAACAAATAAATACTTTCAGATCTTTGGATCAAATAAGGTAATTTAATTTATGGCCTCTCTTATCTTCAAAAATCATACTGACCTGAGGAAGCAGAAATCAACAGACATTAGTGGAATGGTTATAGCTTTTCCTCTATGTCTTATCTGGTCTTTTTTCTTTTTTCAGATAATATTATACATCCTAGAAATGTACATATCTCTCTCTCTCTTTTTCTATCTATCTTTCTATCTATCTACCTATCTATCTATCTATATATATATATAAGAAAAATTAAGGCAGACACGTTATTTCATGGTAAATCAGAAGTGTAGGCCTATTTCAGGCGAACCATCATCAGCTTCTGTCTTTATTGTACAAAGGATTTTACATGGATCTTTGTACAATAAAGACGGAAGCTGATGATAGTTCACCTGAAATAGGCCTACACTTCCAATTTACCATGAAATAACATGTCTGCCTTAATTTTTCTTATATTTGCTCTCTATATATTAATTTACATATATATTTAGAGCTCTCTTAGAGAGTTATCCTACCACTGTATGTACAGGATACTCCTTTGGATCCTTCTATATTCACACTGCATGTTGATATATATATATATATATATATATATATCAACACTGCATGTTGATATATATATATATATATATATATATATATATATATATATATAGCCTTTGATATTTCACTGAACCAATCGACTCAGTCAATTAAAAACTTAATTGAGCGATTAAAGTTTGCTTTACTTGCCTGCGGTCGATTAAAAATTTTGCAATGAAACATGTTCTTTCAAATATAGAAAAAGAAAATCTGATTTCTTTTACAACCCAAAAGTATGCCATTGAAGATTCACAAGTTACTTAGAATGACCTACAATAACATTATTGAACTCTTGACTTTTGTCATCCCAGTCAGTGTAATTAACACTTCCAGAGTGGAGCCAAAAGGTCTCTGTTGCTCAGATTAAAGACGCTCATGGATTTTTAGAAACTCATTTGGAAAAATATTATTCTATATTTCCTCCCCACTGACAAAAAGTAAAAATGAACATTTGAAAGAAAAAAAAATATGCATACTTCTTTCAACCACGCACCGCAAAACAAATTATACAAGTAATTTTTTATTGAAAATCGTTGAGAAAATCAGATTTATTTTTTATCATCTATGAGATGGAGGTTGCAGTCAAACAGAAGAAAGAAACTATGAATTTAGATACCTCCACTCAATTGCCAAAATAAAAAACAGCATATCATGATGTTAAAAGGGCTCAAACCCAATAAAAACAAAGTCATCAAAATATTTATGCTGTTATTAGGAGGAAAGATCAAATTTTGTTATTTTTTTTTTTTAATTTTTAAATCTTTTCTAACATGCTCGAAATTTTAATTAAAATTTCATTTTTTTGTTTTCCATCAGCAATTTACGCTATGTTTACATAAGGCGACTATTAAGAAAATGGAGTTGGTTGAGTAAAATGATTTTGTGGCGAGTAAATTTTCCCTCGCTCTCAACCACCGGTTGAGTGATTTCTTTTTCAAATCTCAAAGGCTATATATATCTTCAAGTACAAACACACACACAATAATGCCCTTGGAAAAGGCATGAATCTATCTTCCTCCAGCAATGGGTTGAATGGCAGGGTAGACTGGGATCTCTCACCTTGAGGTGGCAACCAGACTATGAGAAAGAAAACTCTGAATTCAAAACCACCTAGAAGAGGGATAGGCTCCGTCAGGCTATCTTGCCCTAGACGTGCTCACTGCTGATATGACTGTAGTAAATATACTGCCTCTCTGACCATAAGAGGTTATGAAATACATGCACAAATATTTTAAGACAACAAAGATTAATATCATTATCCTTTAATGTCTTTTATTAAGTTGTTTAAAGCAGATATTAGATTTTAACTTCAAGGTCACTTGATAAGTTTGCTTACAGTTAACCTTAAAATGGTAGTAGACATGTTAATTTTCCTATGCTTTAGTTTGATGATATAAATTGCCACTTTTTCCAGCTGTCATATAAGTATGAAATCTGTTTTTCAGACATAATAAAACCATTGTAAGAGTTTAGCATTTTATTTATCATAAAATTACACATTTTTTAGAAAACAACTCTAAGTATTATAGAAAGTATAAAATCTCTTGCCTATCTATTTTCATAAATACACATACAGACACATATCACATCATTCGTGAGAAATTTTATATTTCTATTCATCCTATACAGAGCAGATATGTAAACTTCAAGAATTGTAAGAAATGTGTGTTTAAAAGCACAATTTGGGCTTTGTTTGATCAAGAGGTCCAACATGGCCAAACAGTCAAAGCACATCAGATCTAGTGATGGCTTCCCCTCTGAGACACAGGTTTGAATCCTGCTGGAGTGCGCATGTTTTTCTAAGGAGGTTATCAATTAAAAAATAACATTTAAACAAATGATATATATATTATCCAGTAGTCATTCAGTTGAGTGCCATACATGATACACGCTTGGGCAATCATGTCTCGAAAGAGGCATGACTGACTGGTCAGAAGATTATCCTGCAGTAGGTTGCCATTGCTTTCTGTGGTAGACTGGTTGTCAGCCAAGGCTATAGAACCCAATCTGCCCTGTTATTTAACCCATAACTGGAAGGAAGAGACGGATTAATACCTTTCCCAAGGGTATTTGTGCATAAGTGAATGCAAGGAATTCAACTGGAATTCGAACTCGGCTCCCCGATTTCTCGTTCCAAATTGATATCCACTACACCACAATGCACATCCAGTATCCAGTAGTACTAAACCAAATTAGCTTATGGTTTAGCCATAATATTGTTTCCAGAACAAAAAAAATTACTAAATCAAAGATCAGAAGTAATGTCCTGATGTAATCATACGTATAACTAGATCTTAGGATCATACAGACTTGGATGAAAGTGTTTTAATGATTCTTAAGTAATTCCTCCCTAATTTTGAAAATTTTCGGTTGTTTAAAAATTCTAGTTGGATGTTCATAAAAATCTCTGTTGCATGTTTGAAAACATTGGAAAATCAGTTATTATAAATTGCCTGAAGATACTGAAAGATTGAAATCTATGTTGCTGAAATAACTCATTTCCAAATGAAAAAAATTCAAAAGTTCTACAATATAAATGTATTGAGCACTTTTTAATACAACTGAGTACTGGTCAAATTTCATTATGATCAAAAACTAATTAAAAATATATAAAATACATACATATATATATATATATATATATATATACACACACACACAGGGTGGTCTAAAAGTAGGTGGACAGTTAATGATAACATTTGGAATTGTATATACGATTATATTTACTAATACAATTATTACATTGACAAATTATATTGTGTACAATAATACAAAGGCACTTAAATTTCACCACTGGAGGTGCTGAAACTGTTGTCCATCACAATTTATGCAGCTTTGAAGTCTAATCCACACGCTGTGACTAACATTTTTGAGCAAGTCTCTTTTTGTACTAATTTCTTGAAATGCATCTCTTATATAATTTTTCAAATCACCAACACTTTTTGTTTTCAACTATAAGCTTTGTCTTTGAGTACTCTCCGTTGAGGTCAGGTCAAATGAACATGTTGGCCAGTTAAATGAAGCTCTTCAGTCAATCCATTTCCCAGAAAATGTTTCAAGATATTCAAAGAATGCTCTTGAATAATGTGGAAGGGCCTCATCTTATAACTGATACACAAACCTATTCCACTTACTGGCCACCCTGTGTGTGTGTGTGTAAAAATATATATATTAGTTATCCAAATACAAGACTGTTTCGCTGTATCACAGTTCATCGGTGTGGCTAGACACATCCACTTGCTTCTGGCCGGGATCAAAAATCGACTGATTTGGTGTCAGTTGGAGTTGCTACCTGCTAAACCATAGGCGCATGGAATCAGTCGAAAAAATAGTTTAATCTGATATAGCTGTGTCTATATATATATATATATATATATATATACTTAATCTGACATGACTTTGTCGATATATATATATATATATATATATATATATATATTTCATTTTTAAATGAGCTATTTCACTAATAACTCGTTTAAAAATGAAAAATATTAAAAAGTTCTACAATATAATTGTATAGAACACTTTTTAATACAAATGTGTACTGGTCTAACCCTATTAGGACCAAAAACTAAGTATTAAACAAAATATATATATATATATATATATATATATATATATATATATATATTGGGCATGTATAATCATAATATACACACTAAAATGTCTGCCTTCTTCTACCGAGCGCCCATAGCCCAGAGATAGAATCGCCGACTGACGCCAATTCAGTCGGGTTTCAATCTTGGGTTAAAAAGCAATTGGAGTCTAACCGTACTGATGAGCAGTGAAACAGATCTGTCTGCAGAGATATATATATATATATATATATATATATATATACAAACATAGCCATGTCAGATTAAATATAATTATAAGTATATATATATATATATATAGTGTATCGAGGCAGCAAATAATTTTCTAAACATATACTGTTAAATATAAGAGACAATGAATTCTATTATGCTTAATCATTCTAAACGTATTTTGGCTTTAATTTCAGTTGAAAATAAGGACAAAAACATTCTCCAACATTTGGATAATTTTTTATTAATTTGCTTCTAAGCTTTCGGCTCACATGAGCCATCTTCAGAGAGGTTATTAAGACATTACATTGCATTTGAATACATGGTTTTGTTGTCATTTCGTGCTATCATGCGGTGTGACGTCATAGAACCACATTGCAAATTTGCGAACTGCATTTGTTATTTTTGGTAACTATTGTTGTTGCCTAGCGGAGTTTTATGTCAACACAAAATAAAATTGTCGGTGATGGTGGATGTTATTGTATTACCGTCTTAATAACCTCTCTGAAGATGGCTCATGTGAGCTGAAATCTTAGAAGCAAATTAATAAAAGATTATCCAAATGTTGGAGAATTTTTGTCTTCATTTTCAACTGAAATTAAAGCCAAAATACGTTTAGAACAGCTCATGATTAAACATAATAGACATTCATTATCTCTTATATTTAACAGTATATGTTTAGAAAATATATATATATATATAGAGAGAGAGAGAGAGAAAGATACAGCCATGTCAGATTAAACAACTTTTTCTCATTGAATCAGCAAAGTTGAGCAATGTTGAGCTTGATCAGTACCTAGATGACTGCTTGGGAACACAAGGTGCTGTAGGCTTAGATTTCTGGGTGGTATAATGGATAATGACTCAAAATGAGAAATTACAAAACCAGTTTTGAATTGCAGTTGATTTTGTTACATTCACCTACAAGTAAATACTCTTGAAAAAGGTATGAATTCCTCTACTCTCTCCCCAGCTATGGGTAAATATCAGGGCAGACTGGGCTCTGTAGCCTTGGTAGTCAACCAGTCTAGGAGATAGGGAGATAGAAAAGATCCTGTCTAAAAAAGCTTACAAAGTAGCATTTTCTGACATGTGGCACACAGCACACCAGTACAGGTTAGGGTGACATGATGGGGTGATTATGCTTTGCAGAGTACTCTAAGGTTAGCTCAGTATAGTTGCAGTTAACCACAAATTGGCACTGTGGGTGTTAAATACAGATGTGCCTAAGTAGTTATCTGCAACTTGGATTAGTAGCCACCCTGGTAGGCATTCTGATATAAGCAGCCTGCCATCATTATTAGTGCTTCTGGTGTTGGGGTGGGAGCCACAGACAGTTAAAACTTACAAGAATCTAGGGTCAGAACTTTTATATTGTAAGTATAATGAGGTGAATTTGTATATAGCAAAATACTAGTCAACCAGGGAAATGGGCTGTCACAAAAACAATATATTGGTTGAAAGCAAACACAGGAAAAGAAAGTATTACAAGTCCAAATAGGTTCACCAGGCAAACCAACTTCTTACTTCTCGTCTTGAACTCCAATATGCTGCTCACTGACATGAAAGAAAAACTCAAACCTCCCCTTAAATGAGCATACCATGTTTTATACACTCAACCCAGCCACCACTCAGTCAATAAAAATGGCCACAAATGACACCAACACCTCTATGAGCACAAAGTGCTGTTTGATTCACCATCCATTCGAAGCTCATCTATTCGCTGTCGCCACACCCCCTTGTAAAACATACACATGACTCTGGCCCTTTTGGTTCGCCAAGGTAAGTCACTGCTACATGGACAAAGGAAAATTTCTGCACTAATAGGTATCCCTTCTCGCTAGTAACCACCTACTGCATGGTGTTGCCTACAGTTAAGTAACAGTAGATGGGAGTAGATATAGCTTTCTCATCAGTACCAACTGTACTATTATATTAGTCGTGGTGGAATTAATTGGTAGGTGGAAAGGAAAAAGCAGTGTGAGTGTGGTAGATATAAGAATGTAGGGACTCCAGTGAAGTGAAATTAACTGTACATGATACTAAGTATTCATAATAGATAACATTGCAGCAGGTATCAACATGGTGATTGGAATGGATATAATTAAAATGCTAGTCAAGGAGGAAGGGCAACACATATGACAAAGGAGTGCTGTTTGGAGAGATAAGATGTGCAACCAGTATGGAGATCCTTGCGGTATTATAACAAAAAAAATTGAAAATTTAATAATAAAAGACAGAGACTTCCATGTAGAATATTACATGGATAGCAGATAGATATTTAGGTGAGTAGGGAGACTCATTCCCTCTTCCAATATAGTTGAAAGAAGTGAGATACTACAAAAGTTTGTTGAAGGACTGAATTATAACTGATTTTAAGAAAATGGTTGGCAAGATAGATAGAGAAAGGCAGCTTTGCACCATGTGGTGAAAAAACACAAAATCCAGAGTGTTACCTTTAATGGAAGTAGTTCAGCCAAGAAAGAATAAGGTCAGACCAGTGTTGGACTTTAGAAAACTGAACCATTGTCATCTGATATGTCACATGGGCAGAGATATAATGGATATGTGTAGGGGTGAAAGAAGACTATGCAGGTATAGAAACAGATGACAAGGGTGGGGTCAATCTGAAATCAACCTATTTGCAACTCCATGTGATTAAAAAAACTATAGAAATACTAGCTGGTCAATTCTGAAGGGAGAATATACTGTCTTGTGGACTTAACTCCATGTCAAAGATAATGGCAATAATAAAAAAAAAAATTGTGGGTGAAGTTATATAAAATTGGGAAAGACATGTATTTATACACTTGAGGGCACTTAATTAAGGACCCATAAATAAATGCTCATTGATGCAAACTTCTAATCAGCTGATGGTGTGTCAGCAATTGAATGGATATAATACTAATATTTTATATTATTTTTTTTTAAAATCATTTCACCCCAAGCAAGGCATTCCACTGCGACTATTGCACAGGGGGTTACATAGGGGAAGGTGATGAGAGAGTGATTAGATATAAGAAATGTCAGAAGGAGGGTGATAGATGGGTAAGTATTTACGTAGGAAGAGTGTTTGAGAGAATGGGTGCAAGTTAGTGTGTTAGGAGGTGTCTATTGACCTTACATTTAAACTCCTGGAGATTGTAGCTGTCAGGGAAGCAAGTATGTGGAAGGGAATTCCACAGGTGGGAAGTGTGAGCAAAGAACCTGTTCCCCCTATAACATGTCATAACTTTTCTCCTATGTAACCCCCTGCTCAACAGTGACAGTAAAATGCCTTACTTGGGGCGATATGATTATAAGAAAAAAAAATAAAGAACATAAACTCAAACAATGACCAGCTGAATTACATTTCATGCCTTAATATAAGGAAAAATGGTTGATTTAAGTGACTTTGAATGCAGCATGCTTGTTGGAGATAGATGGTTGGGTCTGTGTATTTCAGAAATTGCTGATCTCTTAAGATTTTTCAACGTATTCATATTCCTTTTGAGCAGCATTGTTGAATTAGTTGGTTATTTGTCGATTGTTGTCGAGCCCTTAGCTGTCAGTGAAGTTGTGAATGAATTTTCGGCACTGTACACCCCCCCTCCGTCCGGTTGATGATCTTTAGGATTTTCACACAGAATTATCTCTATCAGAGAATGATCAGAAAAAGGAAAAAGTTTCCAAATAGTGGTACAGTAATACTATAGGCCCAAATTTTGAAAGACCATTGCCAAATTCATCTAGAGGCTTATGTTCAGTTTCATGTTTAGAATTGGGGTTCTGATTCCTTTTAAAGTCTACTTTACCTCTAACGTCTCTGCCAAAATCTTTAAACTTTTATTTACTATTAATTTACTTTTTGCTTTCTCAACACAAGTAGATAATTTTGCCTATTGTCCGGTTTACACTTTTCTCTAGTCTTTTGAACAGGAGTAGAGGTTTATTCCTCGTGGATAAGTCTTCTCTCAAGGTGTTTCCTTGCCTTGAACATCTGTTGGGACTCAAGCTCACAGACCTCAACTGGGACTCATATGATCTGTTGCTAAAGATGATGGAAAAATTTTGGTTTATTATACTCCTCCAGTAAGTATCTGACTCTACCCACTATATTTATATCAAACTAAAAAAGAAATATTACTGCCATATCTAGGCTGGAGCTTCCCAGTCCTCACTAACCTGACTTGATAGGGTTCAGATGTACTTATGCAGCTTTGTGTGTATTAAATCCTTTCCCACCTTACAACCCCTTTCCCACAGATGAAACTTCACAAGCCTCTTGCTTCTTTGTTGCTATTTTTAGGCATTTATTCTGACAAGCTGAATTCCTTGAGTCTATCAACCCTGACTTTTGCAACTGGGACCTGCCATGCCATGTACACAATGGGGAATTATCCTCGTTTCCTTTATATTCCATTAGTGAGAAATAAGTTCCACTTGAACAGCTTCTTCCCAAAAATTAGTGGCACAGACTCCAGGCAGGATGTTTTCCTAATCACTTCAATCTTGACCTTTTCAAGTCAAGGGTGAACCATTGTCTTTTCTAAAAAAAACTCATAAACAGCACTTCTTGCCTTTCTTTATGTTCATACATTTCACAGTAACTCTCTACTTTGAGTGGCTTTTGGGCCCTGTATTGGGAGAATATTAGTATAAAAAAATAAAAAATTATATATGGAAGTGGGTGGGGGACATTAAAACAAACAAAGGAAGCATGAAAAAAGATATTGTGAAATGGGATGGCGCCATGAGAGAAAGTTGGTAGATGCCAAAAAGAGAAAAAGGGGTCATGTGTGATGCAGTCAGCATAGAAATGGGTGTTGTTCTGAAGATAAGGGGTGTCATGGACAAAGGTAAACTTAGGCTAAGAAAGCTGACTAATATTAGTTATATCAATGTAGGTAATTTAGAAGCAGTAATGGGGAAGGGAACCTTCAAATTGGCTCCAAAGAAAAATAAATAACTAAAAAAAAGATAAAGTCATTTTAAATAGTCAAAAACTGCAAAATTAAAAAGCAGGGTGATCTAGAGTAGTGCATGGAATCCAACATTTTTTAACTACCACCCAACCTGTCTATTAAGCACCTAAGAGCATTTTTTTTTTCCAGAGTAGCATTTGATCAGATCTGACAAGCCAAATGGTAACACTCAGGATTATTAAGGAAATCAACTTGACTCTTCCTTGATAAATCAGGATGCTAAGATAACAGTATTAGACGTGCAATGTGGATTTAGACAACTGCCTAAAGAAAGTAAAAAAAAAATATATATATAAGCTGAAACATTTTAAAAACACACCAAGTTTGCTAAAAAATGAAAAAAGAATTAGTGTTACCAGTTATATTAACTTCCTCAAGCATTTTTAAATTTAAAGTTCAAAACCATATATTTTTAAATAAGAACTAGTAAGAAAATGATTTATATGACTTAAATGTAGATCTTCGCATTATGTACAAGATGGACATAGTAAGTAGGGCAGGAGAAAAAATAGTTGGCTCTTTGCCATTCCAAGCACTGGCATCTGCTTACCCATATATATACACTTATGTATGTATCTACAGACACACTAACCATAAAAAAACAACAGACAGTAACACCCTCAGCCATGTAGCAGGGCCAATAGGCAGATTAGCCAACAGTTAAGAAAAACTCCCAGTCTAATTCTATTTCTGTTAAAGGAATCCAACATGTCCAGTAGCATGGACATGTTTTTTTTATTTTTATTTTATACATGCACAGATTACATTCTCTCTGCATTTTTATTTTAAAGGTTATGTTATGTTTAGTTTGTACAAGTCAGATGTAAATTACCTAAGCAAAAAAAGAAAGCAGTTTTAATTGTTGCCATTAAAGTATATCAGTCAGTTAAGTGATACACACCTGAGCGATCATATCTCAAAAGAGACATGACTGACTGGGCAGAAGATTTTCTGTAGCAGGTTACCATTATTTTTTGTGGTATACTGGTTGCCAACCAAGCCCATTGAACCCAATCTATTCTGCTATTTAACCCATAGCTGAGGAGAGAAAGGTAATTAATATTTTCCCAATGGTATTTGCTTGTAAATTAATACAATGAATTCAACTGGAATTTGAATTCGACTCTTCAATCTCTTGTTCTGAGTCATTATCCACTACACCAAAATGCACATCAACATCCATAAGGTATATCAAATATTAAAAAAAGACTTAAGGCCTCCAAATTGAAAATGTTCTCTATCAATCATCTGAGAGTTTTCTTTTCACCTTCAAACGGCATGGCTGATGCTACCCTCCAGAAGAATGACTGGGGAGAAAATTTATCTAGCATGACACAGTGAACCAAATTTCCTAGTAGCAGACCCCGCAACATAATCATCCAGCAGTGTCAGTGTGTTGCATGCTTAAATGAATTTAAGTATTAAACAGACTGTCTCAGCTGGGTGACCTCAATGCCCATTTTTATATTTACATACATTCTATCCCTGGTAGTAAGCACTTTAAGTATCAGTCAGTTAAATGCCATCCATGATGCACACATGGGCAATCATATCTCAAAAGAGACATGACTGAGTAGGCAGTAGGTTGCCATTACTTTCTGAGGTAGACTGGTTGCCAACCAAGGCTACAGAAACCAATCTATTCTGCTGTTTAATTCATAGCTGGAGGGAGAAGCAACAGATTCATGCCTTTTCCAAAGATACTTGCACATAACTGCATGCAACAAATTCAACAGGAATTCAAACTCGGTTTTATGATTTCTCATTCTGAGCCGATATCCACTGCACCACAAATTTTTGCCAGATATCCAGGGTGCAATGGATAAATTGTCTAAATTATACAAAAATGAAAATAACACTGACATCTCATTTTAACAGATATAATTTACCAAATTTACACAAAATTATCTTGAAATATTGGGTTATCCATAATGTGCATGTTGATTTTTAAGCATAAATTAAAACAAAAAAAAATTATGCCATCAAATATTTATTCAACTAAATACAAACTATTTTGTGGTACAACCTTTCTCCATTTTTTCTTCAGTTTGAAGATGCCCACTTCTGTTTTTGTGGTTTCTTGGCAAATAACTTGTTAAAGTGGATTTTTATGTCATCCAAAGAATTTCAATTTTTACTATTGAGATTATTTTGAAAGGAACTGAATAAATGAAAATCCAAAGGAGGGATGTTTGGTGCATATGAAGGGGTGGGGAGTAACTCATCCCATGAAAACTGCAGCAATTTTTCCAGGTCACTAAAGAAACATAGGGTCTGGCATTATCGCGATGGAAAACAACATTTTTCCTGTTTGCCAATTCTGGGCATTTTTCTTGAAATGCTGCCTATAATTCATCCAGTTGTGAGCAGTTCTTTTCAGAATCAATTGACTGGTTACTTGGCAGAAGCTCATCATGCAGGATTCCTTTCTAATCCCAACAGATGCCCAGCATGACCTGCTTTTGGGGTGGTTAAATGGATATCAGCTTGGACTGAAAAATCAGAGAGTTCTGATTCTAGTTGAATTTGTAGCATTCATTTATGCACCAATACCTTTGGGAAAGGTATTAATCCTACTTCCCCCTCCAGCTATGGGTTAAATAGCAGGAAAATTGGGTTATATATATATATATATATATATATATAGTTTTTCTTGGCAGTCAGTTTACCACAGGAAGAAATGAATCTATTAACAGGAAAATCTTTTACCTAGTCAGAAATGGATCAAAAGAGACCTGTTCAAACAAGTGGGTATCATGTATGGTACTTAACTGACTGACTGAAATTAGGCTCATGTCTCTTATCCCAAGATCTTATTCACTGAATATTGTTGTAAATGATCCATTTCTCCTCACCTGTCACAATATGCTTAAAAAATTATGCATTTTCGTTGCATTTATGCAGCAAATCATAGAAATGGTAATCGAAAAGATTTTTTTTATTCAGACCATGTGGTGCCCAAATATCACAATGATTTAATTAAGTGCTCATAGATGGTCGATTTTGATAAATTTAGTCTTTTTGCTAATTCCTGCATAGTGTAATGTGAGTTATCCTTGATCAATATCTTGATTTGTTCATCTCCATCAGTTCTTTGTGTCATATCTTGTCAAATGCCTTCACATAGTCAATGAAACATAGGTACAAATCTTTCTTCATTTGTATTGCCCTTTTGGAGAGCATCCTAATCATGAATATGGCGTTCCTTGTTCCTGTGTCTTTGACGAACCCGCACTGTTCCTGCCCTATCTTTGGCCTGATTTTGATTCTCGCTCTATTCATCAGGATTCTGACCATCAGTTTGGTAATGTGGCTCATTAAGCTGATACTGTAAGAAAAAAAAGCCTCAAGTGTCTAAAATACACCTTATACTTTTTCATTTTCATAGGGTTACACAAATTTACACAAATTAAGTAATTTTAAACTTTCTTTCTGAAAAGATTGTTTGAAGTGTGCTCTAATCAGAAATGTAAGTATAGTATATCTGTTGATAAATTTGATGTGTTCTAACATGAGGAATTTCAACATTAGCAACAGCTAAAATGAGTATGAAATGTAACTCAAAAGAAATCAATGATGTAATCAAGCAATTTGTATTCCATGCTACATCAAATAAAAGTTTAGGAAGGATGTTAAATAATATCTTAGTGTGGAATTTTACCAGGAAGTGTCTTTTGCACTGGGTAATGCAGAGTATATCATTGAAGGTGTAGAATGCAGGTGGCTGGCAGATTTTATTTTGACAAGCAAGAGTCAGGGGGATCAGCGCCTGGAATGGTATGGAGTGCATTGATGGTACATGTCATGTGTCAAAATGGGGTCAATTATTTAAGTGAAGTCAGCTGTCACAGAGAGTCAGTTTAGAATTTTAGAGAGTTAGCAGTTGCAGACAGCAGCCTGTCTAGCTGGATGGCTTGTGTGTGTGTGTGAGAGTGTGTGCGCGACCCAACCAAACCTCTCACTTCACGGCCAAGTCACCAAAGATATTGAATAAAAATATGGCATATTTTTATTTAAATATGAAGTGTTGATGATTGTCAATTTTACCAGTTGTAAAAAAGCAAGTCATTTTGTTTGCAATTTATCCTGTTGATTTATCTTGTGAAAGATAATCAACAAGCAGATTCTCAACGAATGGATAACAGCTTATGATTTGTCATTTATGAGAAGTAAATATGGGACAATTGTGAGGGACATCATTTTGATTGAAGTTCGTTTTCTGTAGAAGTCAAATAACTTACCTTTCAACATGGTGGCCTTCCTTTGTCTCCCTGTAGAAAGGTGAACATTCAAGAGTGTGAGACTCACCTTCTTGATGTTTCCAACTAGCATCCAGTTGGCAGACAAAAATAAACAGGGTTGTAACTTAATACATGTCCCTATGTGGCCCAAAGACAAATGGTGGATATTGTGCTGAATATTTATGGAGCTCAATGTACACACTGAAAGAAGAGATTTATTCCTGACATTTTGAAGAGAGGAATATTGTTGAATTAGATTGCAGATTTAATACCCGACAAAGAGGGTATATAACATGGAAACCCATAAGTTAGTATAGACATAATCTCACATATAATATGACTTGTGATGTATTCTCATTATATTTTGTGATGGAGTTGTTCAGTTTTGTCTGAACTGCAGAATGTGATTGAAACCAAAATGATGGCACTTTGTCATTTATTTAATAGCAATTTCTTATTTTTTCCAATATTGGCCAGCACAGCCAGGCAACAATGCAGCAGCAAAATTTTTGATTAAAAGTCTATATAACCTGAAACTAAAAATGATATATTGATTGTATAAATATATTCTGTTCCTTTTTCTGTTAAATAACATGTTTTATTGTCTAAATATTGAATTGCATAAAAATATCTGATATCATGTGAGAATTAAGTACAGTAGAGTACAGTGATTGAAATGAGCTGAATGAAGCTATAATTTTTTTTCTATATTCCATGTCCCTAGTTCATGATCATGACTCTCCACAATTTCCTGTCTTGTGTAGCTCTTAGTAATTTTTCGGTTTTTGCTATTGCTCCTAATCCTTGCTTTGCAAACCATTTACACAATTTCATTAAGTTTCTCGTTGTTTTACTCTCTTCTGCTTGCCTTTAATATATCCTGTTAGTGTCAAATTTTCTAAGGCCTCTTTCCTTTTAATGTGTCCTAGAAATTTCAGATATCTCTTTTTGATTATGGAAAATGTGTTCTATTTGTTCCCATTTTCCTTAAAGCTTTGTCATTGCTCACATGTTCAGTCTATGGTATTCTTAGCATCCTTCTGTAAAAATACACTTCTGTTGCCTCAAGTCTCTTCTCTATCTGTGAAGACATTTTCCAGCATTTACTGTCATATAGGAGGGTCAATATTATATAACAGCTCAGCACTCTTTTCTTTGTTTCTAAGAAAATATTCGTATTTCTTAATATTTGGTTTATATTTTGCAAGGTATCTTTCACTCTCCCGATGGGTCTTTTGACTTCTGTCTTGCAACTCCTGTTAAATTGCTTCCTAAACATTAATTTTTTTTTTTATTTGCTTGATTTGGGTGTCTCTAATCTGTAGTTTGTATATTTGGCTGTTCCTTTTTCTGACAACATGGAAAGGGAATACATTTTATTAAATGGAAGCATCAATGAAGATGAATCCTTTTCTTTCGAATGCTTAAATAATGAAACAAATTCTGTTGTAGGGGTGGAAACAATGAACAGTGTTTTATTTCTTGTAGCTGGAAAAAAAAAATTCTGCTCATGGAATATACTTTGGAAGAAAGATGATAACACCAACAAAAGATAGAAACATGAGCATGTGTACTTAAACTATACCTGGTACAAAATCATCTTTCAACTGAAAAACATTCCCGTTGATTATTTTTTCTCTCCTCAGTTCCATTTCGTTTTTAAACATGTTTGATTCAATCAATTCTTACAACATATGACTAAAACTCACAAGTAAAAGAAGTGTATTTATTATGTCAGAAATACCTGCAGTCTGGGTCAAAATTAATGTTCATCAGGAACCTTTTGATCGAAAAAGAATTGATCTGTGATGACCCTGATACATACTTGGTTTATCCTAAGTAAGTAAGAGATCTAGAGCTGACTTAGAAAGCCATCAAATGTAGAATCAGGCCTTGAAAGGGCATTAGTCGGGGGGGGGGGGGTCATCATAAACAAGTAGGTGAATACAGATAAACTTGGAAGATTGGAAGATATGCTTATATGCCCCAGAAACTTCAACTGTCTCTTCTTGACGTTAAGTATAAGTTTTTTTGACTTCCATTTTCTCCATTAGTTTGTCGTTACTCACATGTTCAGTCTAGTGTATCCTCATCATCCCTCTGTAGAATCACATTTCTTTGGCTTCAAGTCTCCTTTTCATCTGTGAGGAGATCATCCAGCACTCACTGCCATACAGGAGGACATATATATATATATATATATATATATATATATATCAGTTTATTACTCTTTTCCTTGTTTCTAGCAAATTTTTTCTATTTCTTAGTACTTTGTTTAGATATGCTTAAAAATCTTGGATGTACAGGTGGTTTAGTGGATAATGGTTTGGAATTGGAGAGTCGGGTTTGTTATATTCATTTACACACATGCGGCTTTTGAGATTTGAAAAAGAAATCACTCAACCAGCGGTTGAGAGCGAGGGAAAATTTACTCGCCCAAAAATCATTTTACTCAACTGACTCCATTTTCTTAACAGTCACCTTACATAAACATAGCGTGAAATCGCTGACGGAAAACAAAAAATGAAATTTTAATTTTAATTAAAATTTTGAACGTGTTAGAAAGGATTTTAAAAATTTTTTTAAAATAATAACAACAAAATTTGACCTTTCCTCTTAATAATAGCAGAAACATTTTGATGATAAAACTTTGTTTCTATTAAGTTTTAACATCATGATATGCTGTTTTGTTTTTTTTTTTTTTGGCAATTGAGTAGAGGTACCTAAATTCGTAGTTTCTTTCTTCTGTTTGACTACAACCTCCATCTCAAATCTGATTTTCTCAACGATTTTCTATAAAAAAAATTACTTACTTGTATAATTTTTTCGGTGCGTAGTTGAAAGAAGTATGCATATTTTTGTTTTTTTTTTCTTTCAAATGTTCATTTTTACTTTTCGAAAGTGGGGATGAAAATATAGATGCTGAGTCAAAAATAATATTTTTCCAAATGAGTTTTTAAAAATCTGTGAGTGTCTTTCATCTGGGCAACAGAGATCGTTTGGCTCCACTCTGGAAGCGTTAATCAAACAAATGTTTACACTGACTGGGACAATAAAAGCAAAACCAAAGAGTTCAATAATGTCATTGTAGGTCATTCTAAGTAACTTGTGAATCTTCAATAGCATACTTTTGGGTTGTAAAACGAATCAGATTTCCTTTTTTTATATTTGAAGGGAAACGTTTCATTGTGAGATTTTTAATCGACCGTGGGCGAGTAAAGCAATTAACTTTAATCACCTGAGTCAATCAGGCAAGCAAAATCTCAAAGGCTGCACACATGAATATAAGAAATGTCTTTGGGAAAATATATAAATCCAACTCTACTCCAATCAGCTATGGGTTAATTAGTAGAACTGCTTTAAATAACCTGCAAAAGATTGATAAACAAAAAAAACACAAAATATTAACAAACCATGATAGTTATTAAAATAATATTCCAGTCACTTCTTTTGTTACAAACATCCCATCTATTTGAAACTCAAGTTTAGCCTCAATGTTTTTATTGAAAAATATAGATATATTAAAAGTTGCTAAGAATTTTAGCTAAGACATTAACAGTTCTTAATGATTTCATCTCGGTTTCTATTTAAGACATTGACCAACTTTCTTCTGGCCAGAATCTAATCAATAAAAATATCTCCATTTACCATTTTAAATATCTGTAGTATTAAAAATATTAGTAACTACAGAGGAAATTCTCCTGCTGCTCGGTATAGGCTAAATACTAAGCTGCCTTAACTTCAAGCAATGCTTAAAGATATAAACGGATTTATCAAATGTTATGTTAAATTATACTGAGATTGCCATATCTGTCTGGAAGGTTGCTGACATTTCAATACCAACATATATGATCTTTGGGAATCAATTGATATTGATGTTCAATAAGTCCTTTCATTGATTCTTTCTGTTATTTTATATACCATGAACAGATAATTGAAATTTTCTCAGGTACAGTATTTACTTGCAGAACTAACTTGCAAAATATTTTTCTCTTTTTGGCATTTTTATGAAATGTATTCATTTGACAGATGAACAAATTGTGTCAGTCTTTTCCTTCTGTAATTTGAATAACTATTTCAATTGATTGGAGCTTTGCACATCTTTTCAGACAATTTAATACCTGCTTAACTAGTGGAAATAGTAAGGGATTACGAAAATAATATTTTTATTTATTTATAAAGAATTTAAAGTGATCTTATTTTAGATAATTTTCTTTTAGTATTTTGCTTCCGTCTATATTTCTGAAATGAGATATTGTAGCTATTTACACCATTTGCATTGTTCAGACTGTTGTCCTCATCTTTGTTGGGATATTTATGACATTTAATCGTCGTATGCTCTGGACTTATATATGGTGATATACATTGGAATTTTAAAATGAACCCTTTATTTAGTCCACAGGGGTAGATTGTTCTAGTTCCACATGTCATGCCTTTTCTGGATGTCTCAGTTTTAGTTATTTCCATTTAGCAACTCAACTTCTTATGTTTTTATTTACTTCTGCTGTGACCAGGAATTAATCTCTCAACTCTTTGAAAAAAAAAAAAGCATTGTTTAAAGTAATCCAGTGATTTGATGCAAAGAGTAAATAGTTTACTATATAAAACTTTTAAACCTTTATAAATTCATATAAGGCACATGTCTGTATGTCCACACCTTACATCAGTCGAAAGAAACAGCTTGCACATAATATTTATTAAAGATTCTTAACTAATTCATTCATTTTCTACAGATTATCAACCCTTTGTAGGTTATTTAAAGCCAGAAAACATTTTAAGATCCTAAGAATTTTGTTGGGAGGAGATAATGATTGATACAAGTCTTACTAATTAACCTATAGCTGGGAGATAAGATGTATTCATACCTTTCCCAAGTGTATTTGTGCATAAGGGAATATAAAAAAGACCAACAAAAATTGGAACTTGAATCTTCAATTAACAATTCTGAACCATTATTGATTACACCACCTACACATCCAAACTTACAGCACCTAGTATTTCTAAATAGTCACCTATCTAGATACTGACCAGGCTTGACATTGCTTAAATTTGGTGATCATATGGGAACTGGTATTTTAGCGTGATGTAGCTGTAAGTGTTTTAAAGATTTCATACATTAACTGTAACATATGGCCCAAAATTGGAAAAAGACAGTTTGTCATCTGTTCTAGTTGGCTTAAGCTCGTCACAATCTTTGAGCCAAGAATTCGATAAAAATCCATTCATCAAAAACATAACATTTTTACTGTAGTTGCTATAATGTCACAGTTTCTCACTGAAATCCTAACCTGTCCCTATATGTACAATATTTTTGTGGGTGTTGGTGAATTAAAATAGTTTAAAAAAATTACCCCTAATGTCTATTTTCAGTGTGGGAAGACATATTGTTTACAGGAAACAAAAAATAAAACTGCAAGCAATAGTTAGAGGCACTCATTAGCAACTTACTTTTGTGATAATGGTAGATATTTTCCAAACGTTGGTTGATCTTGCACAAGGGCACAATATTACTTTTGGAGATAATTGTAGATATTTTCCAATCTTGGGTTTGTCTTCCTAAAAGTCACAATAGCAACAGTTACTTTATGAACATTTTCACTCATTTGCAACTCACTTTTGGGGATAATGGTGCATAATAATGTGAGGTTTTTACTTCTTTTACTGAAACTGATTTTTGAATCAGAATTTGTATCACAAGGTGTTTCGAACATTGTATGTGAGTTAATTCAAACTTATTTTTTCATCTGTTTTTTTTTTCCTCTCGCCACATTTTGGATATGTACTGCATGGATGTGCGTTGTGGTGCATTGGATATCAGCTCGGAACGAGAAATCAGGGAGCCGAGTTCGAATTCCAGCCGAATTCATTGCATTCACTTACACGCAAATACCCTTGGGAAAGGTATTAATCCATCTATTCCTTCCAGTTATGGGTTAAATAACAGGACAGATTGGGTTCTATAGCCCTGGTCGGCAACCAATCTACTGCAGAAAGCAATGGCAACCTACTGCAGGATAATCTTCTGCCCAGTCAGTCATGTCTCTTTCGAGACATGATCGCCCCAAGCGTGTATCACATATGGCACTTAACTGACTGACTGACTGCCTGGCCTTTCTGAGATGTGTTTTGTATCATTGAATATTGTTGAATGGAAACTGAAGGAGTATTTACTTCCCCTCTCTGTACCTCCATTATTCATTTAGAAGTCTGAGCATAGACATTAATATTTTGTGGGTGTCATTAAAAAAAAGAAAGAACTGGGAGTGTTATTAAAGTTCAATGAGTAGATTGAAAAGTAACAAATTTATTGCAGAAGTCAAGAAAGGACAATCCTCAAAACTCATACAGACAAAAGCACCAGATATAAATGTGCATGAAGGAAAATCATGCTCTACCAAAGCAAGATTCCAGAACATGACAGATATTAGGGGAAGGTCAGCGGGTACACATGTGAAATATGGAAAGCAAAACAATAGAGTTAAGGAAATTTGTCTGAACTAATCTACTTATAATAATAATTCTTCTTTGTTAGAATGATAATAACTATAATTTAATTATCAACAATTGAATTAGTCCCATATGCTTTTGTTTAAAGTTTAGGATAATATAGGTCAGAAGTTTTATTTTTGTATGTAAATACCAATACATTTCAAATAGACAAAGAAAAATATTTTCTATTTGATTTCATTCAATCTTTGTGTTTTTTCTTTTAATGGCTAAGTTTTACTGCTGAAGGACAATTTGTATTTGGTTTGAGGGAAAAACTGTCTTTTTGAAAAGCAAGTGATTATCATGTCTCTTTTTGTATATGTAAAAAACAAAAAAAACCATCAATATTGTTTTAATGAGAATTGTACCTATGAACACAAATGACATTTCCACTCAGCAAAGAAACAAAAGGAAATGTTCAAATCCAGTTCATCTTCATCATGACTTTTCTCAGACACAGCTTAGCTTATATTTCACTCTTTCTGTAAATATTAAAACTGAAAATAAAATATTTTTCCTTTACTCTTTCTTCAAAAGTGAAAGTAATTGAACCTTGACTTTTATCGACCAAGGACAATGACTGCAATGCAGCAATCTAAATGCTTAGTTACTCCGTTTTTCTTTGTCACCATTTAAATACTTATGGTGGCATGGATCTACTGATATGTCTTTATGAAACTTACATTGTCTGTTATTGATTTACATACAGTGGGGTGAAACAAATATTCGTACACATGAAAAATTGTATTTTAATGATTGTAAAACCTTTAACTGAAACAAAATTCGATATATTTTATGTATAAAGATACATACTACTAAAAAATAATAATCATCTCAAATAATTCTTATTCTAACAGAAATTAATGCATTATTTTCTTTTTAAGGGGTGAGAAAAGTATTCGTACAAAACAACAAAAGTATATTAATTTAATTTAATACTTTGTGGAATATCCTTTATTCAGTTCAACAGCTACCAGTCTATTCCTGTACGTCTCAACTAATGATTTGCAAACATTGACTGGTATTTTTTCCCATTCTTCTTGGCATATTGTCTTTAAATTCTCGATATTTTTGGGGGCTCTTTTCACAATTTCAATTTTCAAATATCGCCATAAATTCTCGATTGAGTTCAAGTCTAGGGACTGACTTGGCTATTGCAAGACATTAACGTTACTTTCAACGAACCATTTCTTTGTAGATCTAGTGGTATGCTTAGGATCATTATCTTGTTGAAGAATCCAATCAGGAGGTAGCCAAAGCTTCTCAAAAGAAGTCATTGAATTGTCTTGCAGAATTTTCTGGTAGCTTTCGGCATTCATCTTACCATTTATTACTGATATTTTACCAACACCTTTTGCAGAAAAACAGCCCCATATCATGATGCTGCCACCGCCAAACTTTAAAGTTGGCACAGTGTTCTTTGGTAAGTAGGCTGCACCGTCTTTCTTCCACACATGATTTTGATAATTATGACCAAACAACTCTATTTTAGTTTCATCAGTCCATCGTACCTTTTCCCAAAACGTATATTCTTTATTCTTATGCTCTTTAGCGAATTTTAGTCTTGCATCTCTGTGTCGTTTCAAGAGTAGTGGAGTCTTCCTTGGGCTGCGTGGTTTCAGACTGTTTCTGTGTAGTTTATTACTTATTGTACGTTTGGTTACTTTAATCCCAGATGCACTCAGATGTTTTTGCAGCACTTCTCGGGTAACGTGTGGATTTTGTTGGATCTGGCATCCTAATATCCTTGCTGATCTTGGAGAAATCTTCCTGTTCATCTTAGGTTTTTACGAGGCTTAAACCATGCAATGAGTGAAGCAATTGTAGTAAAAGGAATTTTCAGGTTTCTAGAAATTGTTCTATAACTATTCCCATCTTTCCAAAGAGACAAAATCAGTCGTTTTTGTAAAATAGTCAATTCTTTCCCTTTAGGCATTATTGGAACCTTCTTGTAAGACTAGCCATTGCCGAATGCTCTGATAGTGGCTAATAGCGTTAACTATTGCCGAATGCTCTGATAGTGGCTAATAGCGTTAACTATAGTTACTGATAACATTACTTGAAAATTCTAGAAAATACTACCATAAAATATTTGTTAAAATTGATTTGTATGAATACTTTTTCACCCCTTAAAATGAAAATAATGCATTAATTTCTGTTAGAATAAGAATTATTTGAGATTATTATTATTTTTTAGTAGTATATATCTTTATATATAAAATATATCGAATTTTGTTTCAGTTAAGGGTTTTACAATCATTAAATTACAATTTTTCATGTGTACGAATATTTTTCACTCCACTGTATGTATATGTATATATATTAATGTATATTTGGGCAGCAACTTTTCTTTCAAATGTTTTGTTAAATAGACAAATAAGAAAATTTAATTTATTATTTACTTTTTCCAGCATTCTTACATTTATCCATTTGGATAAATAAAATCTAACGGATTGAGATCAGGGAAACATACAGGCTGTGAAAGTTGTCCTCTATCTATCTATCCATCTTTCATTGCAGATGTCAGTCAGTGCATTGCAAACAATGTAACTAAAATGTGCTGGAGCCCCATCGTGCATGAACCAAAAAAGTTTTCCTATTAACAGGAATACATCTTCTAGCAGATTTGGAAGTGTGTTTAAAATAAAGTTCCTGTAGACGTCTTCTGTAAGACATGCTGGGAAAACATATGGACCTACCAGACAGTTACTAACAAGAGTTGGTTGCTTACTGACATTAGAATGTTTAACATGCATGTATATATATATATATATATATAGGATAAATTTTTGTTATAAAAATCCTGCTGAATGGCGCACACACACACACACACACACACACACATATATATATATATACTAATATTTTTCTGGTGTTAATAAAACAGTGCTCAATGTAATATAACGAAACTATTAAATAAATATTAATAAATATGTGTATTATTCTATGTTTATAGCATGACAATTCATGCAGTCATCAGGTGCATATTATGAACTGACCATTCTGGGATTTAAAATTCATACTATAGACATAGGATTATATATATATATATATAAAATATGTGTGTGTGTTTCTTATTACTATAAACATTATTTTTAGTGGGTGTATTTGAACTGCTAACCCTGTACCTACTAAAAAATAACCTTTATGCTAATAAGAAATAATGCCAATTAAAGAATCCATTCAAAAACATATGGTTCTATTTATTGGTGCTCATGTAACAGTATATACATATATAAGTGGCTACACATTTGCTTATATGTAGAGGAAAACTTGCAGTCAATTTTTTTTCCCTTAAACTTTATTGAATATATTCCTTTCTTCCTGAATTTCTTGAATTAAGTTATAATTATTTACATGTGGACTGTTATCTTCATCTTTGTTGTTTTTATCACAAATTTTCAGCTGTTGAGCTCTCCGTTTATAGTATTAAGAAATAAAATGCAAGTATGTCAGCTTTTTTATCTGGGCCATAATCTGTGAAATGTATCAATACTTTACACCTAATTGTAATGTTTAACACTTTCACTGCAGGCAATAACTAAGCAATACTAAAAATAACTAGATGGGATATTCTTAGACATGGGCAGTAGAATAAGAGCAGTCTATTTATTAAATAAAGGGTTTAGTTTGAAACTAAAAGTCGGTTACATAGATTGACATACACTCGGTAAAGGCTGCAGAAGTGATCATTATTTACATTATTTACATGTGGATTATTGTCCTCATCTTTGTTGTTGTTATCACATTTCAGCCATTAAGCTCTCCAACCTTTATCAGGTGTATATCAATCTGGGTAACCCCCAGGGAATTTCAAACTAAACCCTTTATTTAATCTACGAAGATAGATTCTTCTCGTTTCACTGCCTAGGTCTAGGGATATTGGCTAGTTCTTATTTTTAGTAATAATTTGAATTTTGAATTGTTTTAGTACTTTTTTTTAAGAAGTCTCTGTGAGTTGAGATGCTTAATCAATTCAAAGTTAATTAGAGCCTCTAACACTTTGCCAAAAAAGAGTAGAAACAGAGGTTGTATATTGTAATAGATGAAAAGAAGATTGATTCCAATTTCTTGCACTTGACTTAATTAGAATACTTTAAAAAAAAGTATATAAAATGTACATTTACACAGCCAGAATTCATCCAAACTGGTTTTATTAAATTTGACTGACAAGATCAATCTGTTTAATCTTTTATTATTTTATTGCATATAATGTTTAACTTGTCATACATCCCTGTCAGATTTATGGAGAAAAAGTCCAAAATTAATATTTTTGTTTGAATACTTTTGACCATTTTCTCATTATGATGAATGTTAATATCATAGAGAAAATTTTTTATTAGCTTCATCATGGCTTTTATTTAAAAAAAAGCTACATTTCTAATTTAAATGCATGTATATTGACATAGATAATATTAACATTAACATTGATGACAATTCCTTATAATTACTAGAGATTGTTCAAAGCACTTCAACGAAAATAATATGACTTTTAGACAGTTTTCACATAAATTTTGATTCAGCTATGGCGATTTACTATGCATAAGGCCAAAAGTATGGAGTACTGAAGGAGGATTGAACTCACTACTCAGTCATAACTGATCTAGGGAGAAAAGCTTGCTAACCATTATACCATGCCAAAATGCCTCTATTTTATTTAGTAAAATTTGCTGCTTGAATATCTATTTAAATAGAACAAAAGATGCATACAATGAAATGCTGAAGTATTGTTACGTATCTTCCATGTCTTAAGGGGTTCTGAAAAGTTTTTTATTTTATTCAGAAGCTCTCAAATCAAAACAAAAAAAAGTGTTTGACCATTTGGTATGATTTTAGAAAGTGGGTCAGGCTAAGAACTTCTCGGGACCCCCTTGTACAAGTCATGGAAAAGGAAATTATAGATTTAAATGACAAGAGCTCTCATAAATAGGTATATAACAAGAAGGATGTTCCACTAACATAGCTTGTTCCCTAAGAGCCACTCCTTCAGAATGCTGAATGTTACAATCTTAACCTGGTTTATGGCCACATCATGTTGCAACACTAGTTACCATACAATCACTAAAGTTAAGCAACATTGAGTCTAGTCGGTACCTAGATGGGTAACCACTTGGGAATACCAGGTGCTTTAATCTTGGATGTGTGGATGGTGTAATAGATAATAGCTTGGAATTGTTAATCCGAGTGCAAAGTTCCAATTCCAGTTAGATTTGCTATATTCACTTACATGCAAATACCCTAGGGAAATGTATGAGTCCATTCGTTCTTCTCCCAGATATGGGTTAATTAGATATGTATCACTAAAACTATTCTTATCACCAACCACCAAAAACTTACACACAAGATATTTAGATTTCTGTATTAAATGACCCATAGAGATGCTGATATGCTGCGAAACAAAATCAACCAATGAGATTAACCTCTTCAAATCGAGGGTCAATCATTACCCGTTCTTTATATACTCATAATCTTTGCTTCCTACTTCCTACTTTTATATTATACACCCCAGTATCCATCTTCCTTGAGTGGCTCCTGAAACTTTTATTGGATAAGCATTAGTTAAAAAAAAAGGTATTTTATGGTTGGTGCCTAATGAAGATGTAATGGCTTCATGGCAACTTGACAATCACATAGTCAATTGACACAGCCAAGCCTGATCAATGCCCAGTTAAAATCAAGTTGTGACGTGGTATTTGGGGAGCCAAGTTCGAATTTCAGTTGAATTCCCTGCATTCACTTATGCACAAATACCCTTGGGAAGGGTATTAATCTGTCTCTTCCCCCCAGTTATTGGTTAAATAACAGGACAGATTGGGTTCTATAGCCTTGGCTGGCAACCAGTCTACTGCAGAAAGTAATGGCAACCTACTGCAGGATAATATTCTACCCAGTCAGTCATGTCTCTTTCGAGACATGATTGCCCAAAGCGTGTATCATGTATGCCACTTAACTGACTGAGTGGTAGTTGTGTACTTACTTGAGATTCCTGCTAAGCCATGATATCTTTTTATGTTGAGTCTCACTATAAATTCAAGCTCTTCCAAATATTACTTGTTATCAATGATGACCAACAGCTGAAGTACAATTAAAAAACATTTCTTGACTAAAAAAAAAAAAAAATATAATATGAAATTTGAAAGGTGTTAATTACAGGTGACTTAAAAACAACAGCTGTGTTTGTGTATGTGTGTTCAATGGCCAGCTTACTTAGTGTGTTTGGCAGGATGACAGACAGTATTGCTGCAGGAAATTCTGTCAATTTTTTGTCTTCTTGCTGCTCATGGTTTTTGGTTCATATAAGAAATTTAACATCACTTCTCAGCCAACAAATGTTTCTTAAACTGAGCCTTTGTCTAGAGCAGTAATTCTTAATGTGGGTGGGGGAGTCACACAGCTATAAGAGATCCCTGGTCAATTTTATGAGAGCCACAGAAAGAATTTTGGGATTGGGAGGCACAACTTAATAAAAGGGGTCACAGTGCTACAAGCCTGTTGCTCTCAATAATTTAGTTCTAATAAACTTGATTATGTAATTCATATATATTTTTGAGCTTTATTTACAAATGAAAATCAGGCTCAAGGATCAAATTAATGATTAAATAAATGACAATATTTTCCTATTTTAACATTAACTATGTATTATCAAATAATTTCCAGGTGTCTTTTATGTTACTAGTATGCATTTATGTAAAATTTATTTTGCAGAAATTTTTAATTTATGCATTTATGTGCAGAACTTTAGTTGCTGAAATAAAAGTTTATTTCATTTAACTGATTTGTTTTTTAAAACAAGCAGTTTTGTAGTTTATATAGAGAAATATCACTGTTTATTTGTTCCAGAAATTGTGAAATGAGCTTTTGTTAAAGTAGACAGCTAGAAGGGGAACATCAAAAAAATAATCAATAAAAAGGTGGCCATGAATAGGAAAAGGTTGAGAATCACTGGTATAGAGTTACCTTAGGATTCCATTGTTTATTATTAACTAGTCAGGTTCTTAATAATAATTGTAATGTTCTGTTTCCCTACAAGGAAACACTTAGCATTCATTGACTGAGCAGCCATGAATGCTTTCATTTGAAGTTTATAAATTCTTTTTCTAAAAACATTTTTTCAGAAAAATAGGTTTTTCAAGTCCTATAGCTAAAATCACTCTTTCTAGTATTGGTGGGGGTTTCCTTCCTAACCTTTTGTTTGTAGTAGTGTTAAATGTCAACATCTTGATTATGTCATTATTTTTTCCTCAAGTTGTATGTGCCATCCTTTTTAACTGTTGCTGCTCCCCAACTATTATTTGGTATAGTTCTTTGTTTGTGATTCTGTAGTGCCAGTCCACAATGTTCAAAGAAGGATACCAAAACCATTCACTCACTGAAAACCTTTTTTAGCCATTGATCTTAGAAAGTGTTTATATACAACTGAGAGTTTAAATATTTCTGAGTGGGCTTGGGCCATACATGGCATCTATCACTGGTTTATATAAAAAAATTTAAAATCACCTCTGATCCAACAAATGTTTCCTAATCTGAGCATTAGTCTTAAGTTACCTTAGGATTCTATTGCTATTAGCTAGTTGGGTCCTTAAGGGTCACTTTTAAAACAGTTTGTATAAGAAATTAATCTATGGTCAGTCAGTTAAGTGCCATATGTGATACATGCTTGGGCGATCATGTCTCTTTCGAGACATGACTGACTAGGCAGAAGATTATCCCGCAGTAGGTTGCCATTGCTTTCTGCAGTAGACTGGTTGCCGACCAAGGCTATAGAACCCAATCTGTCCTGTTATTTAACCCATAACTGGAAGGAATAGATGGATTAATACCTTTCCCAAGGGTATTTGTGTGTAAGTGAATGCAATGAATTCAGCTGGAATTCAAACTCAGCTCCCTGATTTCTCGTTCCGAGCCGATATCCAATGCACCACAATGCACACTATGGTAGTGCATGAATATTTTCAAATTTCTCAGCCAGAGTTTTTCATAAACAGATTCCAATTTGATAAATATCTGAATCATGTTATTCAAATCCTGGAAGTAAATTCATAGACTTAGTTTCAAGTCACTTCAATATCTTCTGTATACATCATTTTATCGTTTTGGTGAATATTTCTTCACAGTTTTTTTTTTCTTTATTGATTGACTCTAAATTAATCAATGCATTAATTGGAAACTTTTTGATAATTTTTACTTTTCAAACTTACGATCATCAAAGTTAAGCAATGTTCAGTCTGGTCAGTACCTAGATAAGTAACTGCTTGGAAATACCAAGTGCTGTAATCTTGCACTGGGGCTAGTATAATGGCTTAATCCAAGAGCTGAGTTCCAATTTCAGTTGGGTTTGTTATTATTACTTATGGACAAATACCATCAGGAAAGGTATGAATCCACCTCTTTCCCCCTAAAGCTATGGGTTAATTAGTAAGACTGGCATCACTAAATCATTGTTATCTTAGAAAAAAAAAATTCTTATATTCTCAAATTATTTTTTCTGGCTTTAAATAACCCACAATGGGTTCATAAGCTGAAGAAAATGAATTAGTCATATTTCAAGTCACTAGTTGTGGATCTCATGTACTATGAGTCTTCAAACCAAGGTTGTTACTTTGTTATATACCTTGAAAGTTTTAGATTATCATTCAGTGAATAACTGCATGTCAAGCTATGAACTTAATTATTCGTCTACTTACTTTCTTGACTGTTTCTGTTATATATGTACTTATGAATATGTCACAATCCTCATAAATATATTGGTCACTATTGTGAGGTGGGAGGTTATATTGCAGTCTAGCAGTTCACCACTAGCAGTGATAATCTACTTCACACAGCTGGTGAGAAAATGGTATTTTACTGTTCTGTATCAAAAATATTTGTCATGGTTTAGAATGAAAAATCTGACTGTAAGTGTAAAATGACACTGTTAAATTTCTTTATGCCATTTTATGTTTATAAAATCAAACCTGCAATATGGTTGATAATATTTACATTTGTATTTTGGACATTTTTAACTTGCAAAAATCTGATATAAAAAATTAATGTTAATACTTACACTAGTGTTTGTACTTAAATTTTTGTCTCTGAAATAAATAAGCTTTTAATTTGGAGATGTCATTACATTTAATGTCCTGTTTAAGTGATACAAACTTTTGTAATTGAATTTGATATGCATCAAAAACTCTCATTGCCTTTAAGTGAAGAAATCGAAAAATGTTTCTGAGAAATTGGTTAATCCTAATCTCACTGTCAAAATCAATGTCATCTTTGAATTAGTAAAAGAGGTTTAAAATCTAAGGTTTATACTACATGTGAATATGCTACTAGAAAATGTTTTATTTAGTTTCTTTTTTATACTGTCCAATCTTCTGCTTTTATAATATAGCCATATTGATAATTACACTGTTTACATTTTATATATTTTACAAGTACAAAAAAACACTTGAGGATTGTAAACTGGTCTGACAAGACATTGAGAGTGAATATAAATTTTAATGAGTGACACACTGTACTAAAATTGACAATGACTACCAAGTATGATTTACACTTATAATTGATCTATGAATCTGCTACAATTGATATATGGGTCTTATGGCCACATTACATTGAATCACTGGTTCTCCCATCATCACCAAAGTTAAGCAATGTCACACCTGGTCACTACTTAGATAGATGACCACTCAGGAGTACCAGGTGGTGTAAGCTTGGTTGTGCAGGTGGTGTAGTGGATAATAGCTTGAGTGCGAACTTCCAATTTTATTCAGTTTCGTTATATTCATTTATGCACAAATATCATCAGGAAAAGTATGAATCCACCTCTCCTCTCTCCAATTATGGGTTAAAAAAATATTTTCTGGTTTTAAGTAACCTGCAAAAGGTTGATCTAAACTTATTTATAAATGGAACTTTGTGTGTGGGTGTCCATTACCTATAGACTCTGAAACAGCTGAACCAATTTTCTTGAAAATTTACACAGTTGTACTATAAGTGTCTGCAAGTGTTCTTAGCTAGGTTTTGTGTCGAGGTATCCCCGATAAATATCGAAAATTGATAATCGAAAAAATTGGGTTATAGAAGGAGTGGTTCGATTTTAATCAAATTTCATACACTCATAGACAAAGATATAAGAAACGATATTCAGAAGTTTCAAGGTTGCAGTTCTTACAATAGTGCAGAAAATCAATAATATATATATATATATATATATATATATATATATATATAAAAGGCAAGATGTGTGTGTGTGTGTGTGCCTGTATATCTGTATTTTTATCAGCCCTTTTATTTTAGTTTTTGCTTCAGGTTTGGCTCTAAGTAGGTATAATTGTAGTTCTTAGTCTCAGCCATGATACCATTTACTCAGAGGACTTATTTAGCCTTCAAAACTTACTTTATGATGAAAAAAACTTATTTGATATGGATACAAGGAAATGAAAATTTGACTTACATCCATTCATTTTTCTTTCAGTCTATGGTTTCGCTTTAACTTGAAACATCTATTGCTTTTTAGTCTTTCATGCCAATGTCCAAAGAGTCTGAGCTCCAGGACCATGAATTAGTTTTAAAGCTTTCATTACACCCGAGCAACGCCAGGCTATACTGCTAGTATGGCATAAAAATCAATCAACAATTAATATAAGGCTGGGTTTTAATTTATCATCTCTTTTTACTCAATTTGTTCTTTTAGTTAAACCTTAAAGTAAGCTAATAAAAAATGAGATCCAGTTAGTTACAAGGAAGTTTTTATAATGATACAGTTAAAGTGAAAATCAAGCTTTCATATGCTTAAGATGAATCGTGTCTTGTGTTGCTCATGTAGATTTAGTTGAATTAAATTTCTTTTTCTTATTTTATCAATTTATTCGTGAAAAATGCCAAAGTAAATTTCAGTTAAATAGCAATATAGAGGTCATAATTCTAATGGTCAAAAACACTCTTACAAGTCAAACATCAGAAGAGGCCATAAATCAAAAGGGTAAAAATTTGCATCACAACTTGCAAAGCATAACTATCTCTTCATCTTAGAATTGCTAAAAACAATCCTGTGGTTCAAAGTAGTTCTTTTATTGGTGTAAGGAAGGTTGTGATTGGTCAAGACTGGTAAGGAACCATCGACAGTTCAGCTCCTTTTTTTTTTTTCTTTTTTTTTTTAAAGACGTACGTTGTGGTGCAGTAGATATCAGCTCGGAACGAGAAATTGGGGAGCCAAGTTTGAATTTCAGTCAAATTCCTTGCGTTCACTTACACACAAATACCCTTGGGAAAGGTATTGATCCCTCTCTTTCCTCCAGTTATGGGTTAAATAATAGGACAGATTGGGTTCTATAGCCTTGGTCGGCAACCAGTCTACCGCAGAAAGCAATGGCAACCTACTGCAGGATAATCTTCTGCCCAGTCAGTCATGTCTCTTTCAAGACATGATCACTCAAAAGCATGTATCACGTATGGCACTTAACTGATAGCACAAAGAACAGAAATGCATTTTGGTGCAAAGTACTAGATTGGCTGCTATCTCACATCGTTTTACTGCTGAATTAGCGAGATGCGACTGTAAGTTTTATTCTAATACTTTATTTTCTCACACTTCTTACCTCTGGCACTCTCTTAGGTTTATTGCTTCCCTGCCACTCACAATTTTTAAAAATTTAAATGAAACATCAACCATAATTGCAATTGTCTGTCTTCCTGATTTTTGTTTTTTTATTGTTTTTTCTCCTCATTAAACTTTTCTCCTTCTCTTTTACTCTTATATAACCCCTGCTTTCTTAGTGGCTTTATCACCTTATTTGGAGTGAAAACAAACAAAATACAGAAAGAGACCATTGAAATTTATGGAACACAAAGCAAGTCATGTGAATTTAACACTCTCAGGACATAATGAAGGCAAAAGAGGAGGAAATAGTAACTCATTGAAAATGTTTTTGTGAATGAAAGGTAAAATGACAAATAATAAAAAATAAAAAAATACAGTAAGTTGTAGAAAGGTATATTCATCTCTGCCCTTAAATGACTTGGTACAGTAAAGTGCATTGTGTAAAGTACGGATGTGCGTTGTGGTGCAATGGATATCGTCATGAAATGAGAATTCGGGGAATCAAGTTCGAATTCCAGTTGAATTCCTTACATTCACTTATGTGCAAATATCCTTGGGAAAGGTACTAATCTGTCTCTCCCCTCTAGTTATGGGTTAAATAGCAGGACAGATTGGGTTCTATAGCCTTGGTCGGCAACCAGTCTACTGCAGAAAGCAATGGCAATCTACTGCGGGATAGTCTTCTGCCCAGTCAGCCATGTCTCTTTCAAGACATGATTGCCCAAGTGTGTATCATGTATGGCACTTTGACTGACAGTAAAGTAGAATGTTGATTATTACCGCTGCCTTAAGCTGGAGGTACTGTATTCAGTTCTCTGTCTGCTTGTCGGTGGTCAGGATATCTCAATACCCGCTGGATGGGTTCAGATGAAACTTTCAGGAATGATTGGCCTCTATTACTGACACAAACTTATTAGATTTTGGGTTCGATTCAGTACGGAATAAAGTTTCTGGGTTATTTTCTGGTTTTGTTACTAAAATTTATTTTTTACCTTCTATGTGCGTTGTGGTGCAATGGATATCGGCTCGGAACGAGAAATCGGAGAACCGAGTTCGAATTCCAGTTGAATTCCTTGCATTCACTTACGCGAAAATACCCTTGGGAAAGGTATTAATCCGTCTATTCCCTCCAGTTATGGGTTAAATAATAGGACAGATTGGGTTCTATAGCCTTGGTCGGCAACCAGTCTACTGCAGAAAGCAATGGCAACCTACTGCGGGATAATCTTCTGCTCAGTCAGTCATGTCTCTTTCGAGACATGATCGCCCAAGCGTGTATCGCGCATGGCACTTAACTGACTGACTGAAAGGCCAATTACTGAATTACCTCCCCTGTTTCATTTTAAATGCGCATTTAATTTTGAGAGTGGTCAAGTTTATTTTTTGTATTTTCACTCTTGAGATTGGTCAAGTTCATTCCACTTATTCTTTCCCATTTTAATAATCATCTCTTGGTAATCACTGAGATGATGCTTGTATTGCTTTGGCAGAGGTTTGCTGTCTTTGACTGCTCTTTCTTGTTTATAAGTTTAGTTGGAAAGTAAAACCTACTGATATTTAAAAATATAATGAGATCATATGATAAAAAAATTCTTTTTCAAGTATAAAAAACATAAGCTGAAATTCTAAAAATGTAAACCTGTTACTTTTTAATATGAGAACACTATCCAAATTTTTATCATCCACTCATGTTGATTACCTATCCGCAAAAAAAAATGCCTGTTAAACCAACAATCAACTGCTTCTTACATACTTTGAAAAATAAATTTTCTGTCTGAATTTCTAACATGAAAAGTTATAAATATTTACGTTATTTATTTTTAGACTATTGTCCTGATCTTTGTTGTTTTTATCACAATGTTTCAGCCATTGTGCCCTTATACAGGTGTATGCTGATCTACAGGGAATTCTGAACTGAACTCTTTATTTAATCTACAGAGTAGACTGTTCATGTTCCACTGCCCATGTCTAGATATATCTTGTCCAGCTTTTATTTTTACCACTGCTGATTTATTTTTTATCTCTTTCTATTGAGTCAAGGTACACACTGCTCAACCCAGGGATTGAACTTAAATCTGTCACCAAATTCACAAACTCTTTAATCCACAATAGTTTAAATATAAATAATGTAAATAAAATATATTATGTTCTTTCAGGATGTCAAACTGTCTTTTTTTTTTTAATTTCTCTTACAGCACTTTAATCCTGGATATTTCAGAACTGACACTTTTTTCCAATACATTTAAATTATAATTATCAATTATAATTTTGGAGAGTGAAAATTTTACTGAAATTTCAACTTATTTATAAATGGAACTGTGTGTGTGTGTGTGTGTGTGTGTGTGTGTGTGTCCATTACCTAGAAACTACGAAATGGCTTAACCGATTTTCTTGAAAATTTACACAGTTGTACTATAAGTGCCTGTGAGTTTTGTGTCAAGGTACCCCCGATAAAGTAGTCCGATTTTAATCAAATTTGATACACTCATAGACAAAGACATAAGAAACAATATTCAGAAGTTTCAAGGTTGCAGTTCTTACAATAGTGCAGAAAATCAATAATATATATATATATATATATATATATATATATATATATATATAAAAGGCAAGATGTTTGTGTGTGTGTGTGCGTCTGTTTATCTGCCTGTATGTCTGTATTTCTTTCAGCCCTTTTATTTTAGTTTTTGCTTCAGGTTTGGCTCTAAGTAGGTATAATTGTAGTTCTTAGTCTCAGCCATGATACCATTTACTCAGAGGACTTATTTAGCCTTCAAAATTCACTTTATGATGAAAAAAACTTCTTTGATATCGATACCAGGAAATGAAAATTTGTCTTACATCCATTCATTTTTCTTTCAGTCTACGGTTTCGCTTTAACTGGAAACAACTATTGCTTTTTAGTCTTTCATGCCAATGTCCAAAGAGTCTGAGCTCCAGGACTATGGATTAGTTTTAAACCTTTCATTACACCTGGGCAACGCCGGGCTATACTGCTAGTATGTTATCAAATTGTAATTTTTTTTTTATTGGAAATCAAGTAAAGGCAAACTTTAAGTAAAATGGTAAAAATATATAGGAGGCAAAAAAAGAAAGTGTCAGTTTAAACTGATGTCAGGAGGTATGGATAAAAAAAACTGAACCATTTTTTAAAAAATAATTACTGAAATATTAAACAAGTGTAAAACTTCAAAAGTTAGTTAATTACTTCTATCCTGATTCCATCTGGATATTTTTGCTAATTAGCATAATATAGAATGCATTTTTAGAAGCAGGTCGTATGAAATATGAGGAGAAAATTGCTGTAAATTTAATTTAGCAAAATCTTTTTAGATCCATGCAAATTACCAAACGTTGATTACCAAACTAGAGCAAATAGATTCATACCAATCCGTATTGATTATTGACAGCAGGACTGCCTACTGATACCTCAATAATTCTAAAAGAGTAAATTAGCAATCATAAAGAAAGATTTCAGTGAAAAGTACAAACATATTGTAACCCCATAAACACTACTGCTATTGTAGACATACATACATTTGCATATATATATATATATATATATATATATATATATATTAGATGAAAAATAAATCAGCAGTAGTAAAAATAAAAGCTGAACAAGATATATCTAGACATGGGCAGTGGAATGTGAACAGTCAACTCTGTAGATTAAATAAAGGGTTCAGTTCAGAATTCCCTGTAGATCAGCATACACCTGTATAAGGGCACAATGGCTGAAACATTGTGATAAAAACAACAAAGATCAGGACAATAGTCTAAACATAAATAAAGTAAATATTTATAACTTTTCATGTTAGAAATTCAGACAGATTGAAATGTATTTTTCAAAGTATGTAAGAAGCTTGATTGTTGGCTTAATATATATATATATATACACACACACACACACACACACACACACACACACATAAACACACACATTTGAGTACTCATCAAATCTTTCAGTCACCTTCAGGCAATGTTTGTTTAAATCTTAAACTTTTTTCCTTTATAAAATGGATATTACATGTTTCATGAATATTAACCAGTTAAATCTGCAATTAGAATTGTGAGCCAATTATGTCCCTTTGCCTTGAACTCTGAACCTGTTAACATTTTATTTTTTAAAAAAACAGTCAGAACATTTTTCTACTGCATCAGTTTTATTCTGGCCTTTGTCAACTGGATGGTTTAAGATTTCTGATAAAATACTTTTTGATAAAATATTTTTTGATTGCCATAGATTTTCAGCAAGACAGTTTAAATATTATCTATATACTAATATGTATCTACCTATGTATGGTGTATATCATGCTTGCTATCATGGAGACAGAGAGGGAAGCAGAAAAAGAGAGGAACATAGGCAGTAAAACAGAGAGAGTGGATGTAGAGAGATAAAAAGAGAGTGTAACACAGAAAAGGATTGTAGGTGGTCATTTTAAATAAATGCAGTTGTTTGTAATCTGGGGTTAAATCATATTTTGTGACCTAACAATTTGTTGAGGACATTTCAGTATTTTTAAGAGAGACTGTCAATTTCTTTATAACTATCTGGGAATGGAAAGTACAAAGTGCAGCATTAAAAAAAAAGTTATCAGTAAATCTGTCTAAATTACACCGTTTCTGTTGGTAAAGCACTATTTCAATATTTCCGTCTATGTTTGAAAAAAAAAAAAACACATACAGATCAGTTGCAAAGGATGACTCTGGAACAAGAGCATGCAAGCTTATCGCCAGGGTGAAAAGGAAAAAGGAAACTCTATTTGCTACTTCAGTGGTTACATAAGAAAATATCCACCTTGCAAAAACATAATGTTTTTCACTGCTTTTTAAGAAAAAAAAAGGAAGTAATTTGGGTTTACTGTTGTCCACAATTCATCAAAACAGTTTCTGTTTTAATGAGACATAGGCATTTTTATTTTTATTTTTTAAAAATGTTTAAATAAGTTTCTTATGACATGATGACTGGTGTTAGAAAATGGTGTGCATTGATGACTGTAAAAGTGAAAATTCATAAATTTGACGTAAACTACATTACTATTGTTTTGATTACCCAAATGAGACCTTTAAGTTAAAATTCAACCATTCTTCTTTAAAATGACACCAACATTAATATGTAAAATTTGAATTTAAATAATTTGAATTTAATTTGAAATTAAGTATTGTAGTGAATTTTTAAAAAATGTCCTTTAACAAAAGTTAACATGTTTAATAAAATAATATACAATATTATCAAGAAAAGTGTTTACATAACTTTAAAAAAATATTTTTGAACATTTAAAATTAAATTTTAAGTCATTGAAATGGATAAAAACTTAGCTTTTAAACAAAAAACATAGTTTTCACTGTTTACTCCTTTTTGCTCCATGTATGAACTAGTCAAAAACTTTCTGGGTAATAGTCACATGACTGGATCTGGGTCTTAAGGAGCCAAGAGTACTCTGCATGTTTTGAAACTTTTTAAAAGTCAGTAAAAAAATAACTTTTGATGTGGCATTAAAATCTGTAGATGTTCTCTATATACTCTTCAGAACCAAATAATACAAAATTTTAATTTAAATCTGTTTGAATAGACAAGTCTTTGATTTCAGCTGCACGCTATATAAAAACATCATCACTTCAGTAGAGAAAATCTGCTGGCTTGATACAGCTAGAAAACAAGTCTGCTCTGTGACCACCACTTTATTATTTTGTTTTACTTTTTTATGCACCAAGTCTGAAGGGAATAATAAAACAGGGAAAGCTAAAGCCACAGCCTTTTCTAATGCAAGCAAAAGAATTTCTGCTTTTTGGTGACTGTGTCTATTTTACTCATTTACTCACTATTATATTCTCTCTCTCATGCTCCTTATTAAAAAGCTAGTAAATTCATTGCCTTTACTTGCATCTTTTTGAGTTATACAACTAGTGTTTTCTCTGCTTACACTCCCTAAATAATATCACTTATAACAATTATCGTAAGAAATGAAGAAAGAGAAAGCACAAAAAAAAACTGAATACAAAAATGTAAGGCATGCAGTGCATGTGTGGACCCTTAACCCCTGATACAGATGTTTATTAGCAATTTTTGATAAAATATATTCATTTAAACTGATGATAAACTAAAAGTCTTCAGTAGTGTATAGCAAATCCTGCATCTGACCATGAGCAATAATTTTGTTCTAAATTTAGTTATTACTGGTAATAGGTTGAACTTTTAATTTTATTGCTATCTTCTAAATGAATTTCTAATTTTGTTTCTTATTACTGAGCACTCCACTTACACAAACTGCTTTCTTTAAAAATGTTATCCTCCAGTAACATGCTAGTCAACTGATTTTTTTCTGAAGCAAAATGTTTATTATTATTATTATTATTATCACTAGTAATATATTAGATTGAGTTATAAACATTTTCCATTTTTGGGAACCAGTTATGACCAATGTATCATCCTAACTACTAAGCAACTGTGACAGATCAGAATGACTTTGGAATGCACTAATATCAGACAATGCAGAAGTACAAAAAGCAGTGTACTGACAAGGATAAATCTATACAACTGACACCCAAATTGCACTCCATGGAAGAAGGCTCATATTGTGCATGTGGTTGGGTCATTGGGGTATTATTCACTTCAGTCAGTTAAGTGTCATATGTGATACATGCTTTGGATGATCATGTCTAAAAAGAGATATGACTGACTGGACAGAAAATTATCCCGCAGTAGGTTGCTGTTGCTTTCTGCAATAGACTGGTTGCCAGCCGAGGCTAATGAACCCAATCTGTCCTATTATTTAACCCATAACTGGAGGGAAGAGATGGATTAATACCTTTTCCAAGGGTATTTGTGCATAAGGGAATGCAAGAAATTTAACTGGAATTCGAACTCGGCTCCTCGATTTCTCGTTCCAAGCTGATATCCACTGCATCACAGTGCACATCCTCATAAATGTACATTTATATGTCCAGCATCTGCAACATGTTCATAAAAGTTTGGTTGAAAAACACCTTTCAATCATGAGTTATTGTTCTCCATGACAATGCAAAGTCACATGCAGCAAGAACAGCACTAGAAAAATGTTGGGACTTAATCTGTTCTACCCTACTTACCTACCCTTTTTTAAATAATCATTTCATCCCAAGCAAGGCAGTACCACTACTGGTGTGCAGGGGGGTTACAGTGAGAGAAAAAAACAAGGTACAGGGGATGTTGAAGAAAGATAAGAGATGGCTTGGAATCAAGTAGATAGAAAATGGCAATTGACATTATGTTGTGGATCTTCATCGCCAATTTGTTGTGGAGTAACTTCGCTGCAAAGTTGTAGTGAAACAAACAGGAAGTGCAAGAAAAACTGTTAGAGTAAAACAAAAAGTTACATTTAACCATTTTAATGGTAAAAGGATGAGACCTAGATGCCAATCTAGTAGCACCAGTAAATATATGTGGTTAAGGAACCAAGGGAAAAAGCTCATCAGAACATATGCCATGAAAATACTTATAGAAAAGACAGAGTGAAGCCACATGACACTGGTGGGAAAGTGACTGAAGTTGAAATGCTAAGTCAGAATCGATTATATTGCAGATCCTCCTTTGGATTTTGTTGAGAAAAATTATTCATTGTTGAGGGGAAACATTGTCTAATGAAAATCAAATTCATGAGTTTGTCAAAAAGTTTTTCACTGAAATGGTATTGAATAGCTGTTCGATAAGTGGCTACAAATCATTGCAAATAATGGTTAATGCATTATTGAATAAAATGTTATAAATTTTTTCAAAGAATTTTTAAAATTAGTACAAAAAAAGAGCAATTATTTATGAATCAACTTAATAATTCCTCTTTAATTATAATTACTTTTTAAGAAAATACTTATATTCACTATAGGTAAGTATGAAGAAACACATTATTATACAAATTGTTTTAACACTTGGTTTAGATGAGTCCAGGTCTTTCTATCTTTGAGATGAGATATTGAAACTGTTTACATTATTTTGACTGTTGTCCTCATCTTTATTGACATATTCACCATGTTTCAGCCATTGTACACTCAGGCCTTTTTCAGGTGGTATACGTTAGAATTTCTACCCCCATAACAAAATAAAGGATTCAGTTAGAAATTCTGACATATATCAACTGAAGAAAGCAATAAAAAAAATATGACAATAAAAATGAGGACAACATACCGAATGATGTAAAAAATGTAAATGAGTCCAGGTGTTTTGGAAGAACTTTTTTTATGGAATTATGAAATATATATCTTATAGTTAAACAATATTTATTTTATTCCTTTCTTTTTCTTCTTTAGGTAAGTTCTTCAATGACAGTACCAAAAGTCTGGTTTTAAAACATTTTTTGTCATTTGAATGGTAAGTATTATAACTTAAATTTATTTTTCCAAGATGGAAACTCAAGTTGGTATAAGATTTGTGCTTGGATATAAAAAGAAAAAAATGTTTGTGGAACAAATGGTTAAGTGTGCATGTAACTTTGATTACTTAATGCCACATCAACCTTATATGGATCATTTTGATATCAAATCATGATTTACCTGCAAATGCTTGATTATGTAAATAGCTATGATTGTTGATACTACCTGAAGAATGGGTGGATGGGTCTGTTTATGAAACTCTGGAGTTGGGATGCTGAAGGTAACATTAATCAGCTAAGTGACAAACCTTTTACTTAATAAATATATATATATATATATATATATATATATATATATATTGATTGTTTAATTACTTAGTTTTTCATCATAATAAAATTAGACCAGAACACAGTTGCATTAAAAAGTGTTCAATACAATTATATTGTAGAACTTTCGAATATTCTTCATTTGTAAATGAGTTATTACGTGACCTAGGTTTCTACCATGTGGTGTCCTCAGCCGATTTTCAATAACTGATTTTACCCTTTTTTTTTGTTTTTAAGGATACTCATGTAACGGTGAATTTTTGAACACGCAATATTTAAAATTACAAGAAATTATAACACTTTCATCCGTGGTTGTATGAATCTACTAGGTATTTCATGGTACCATGAAATACCTGCCATAAAATACCTATTAGGTTTATACAACCATGGATGAAAACGTTAAAATTTCTTGTAATTTTAAATATTGTGCATTCAAAAATTCAGCACTACCTGAGCATTTAAAAAAAAAAGAAAGTAAAATCAGTTATTGCAAATCGGCTCAAGACACCAAATGGTAGAAACTAGGTCATGTAATAACTCGTTTAAAAATGAAGAAAATATATATATATATATATATATATATATATATAATAATAATATATTTATGTTATAAATTCTAAATAAATATTTGCTCTACTTTGTACTGAGCACCTTCTTAAGAATAGTGTTTCGTTGGATAGAGAATTTTATTCCATCCATACCTACCCTATACTTGGAGATAGATATATAAATGTGCTTATGGCCACATCACATTAAAACACAGTCGAAATTCCTATTGCATTGTTAATTATTTCAGCTTACCTTTAACAAAATATTGTAATAACCATCATGAATATTAATGCTGGATGTTATTTTATGAAGTAACAGGGGTACAAATGAAAAGATTTGAAATTAACAATTTATTCCATTTCACTAAGGCTCACAGCCATATCACGTTGAGATACCAGTCCAAGATGATCACCAAAATTAAGCAACATCAAACTTAGTCAGTACCTAGATTGGTGACCGTTTGGGAATAGCAAGTGCCATAAGTTTGGATATGTGGGTGGTGTAATGGATAAATGACTTGGAAATGTACAGAGAAGTTTTGTTATGGTGATGGGAAAGAAACTAAAGTCAAGATGACAGTTCAGGACTGATAAAATTAAAATTCTTTGAAATTTGTCAAGAATCTCTAAATATATAGCAGAAACTTCAATCTAGATGTGGCAGCAATATTCAATGTATGGATAAATGATACAGACTTGTATAATAGATTCTTGTGAAAAAAAATTGTCTAGCACAACACAGTGAATCAACTTTCCTAGCAACAGACCTAGTAAATGATTCTCTATAATCATTCAACTTCATGTCAATGGAATATACTAGACCAAAAATGCACAGTAATTTACTCTTCTGGAGGTTAGCATCAGTCATATTAATGGAAGGCAAAAATCATTCTCTAAGATGATTAAAAAAGAGCAGTTTCATTTAGGAGGCATTAATATTAACCAGTCATTTCTTGCTCCAGTTAATAACTTATTGGAAGTCATTTTTTAAATCAGCTGCTAGTATGACCTTATTGAACCAGTCAAACTTACTGTTAAGGCAGTAGTAAATAGCTGAGTCATCAGTATAAATATCAATTTAAGAACTTATGATATTGGAAAGGTTGAAATGAAAAGTAGGAACAAAGTATGTCCAAGGATAGAACCCTTTGGTACAATTACATTAATGTAAAAAGATCTAGAAGAGTGGCCATTCAAGATAACTTTCATTTCACAATTTGATAAAAAAGATTGAATCAAATCAAAAATATGTCCAGAAATGCCTTAACTCTTCAACTTGTGAAGAATACCAGCATGCCACACCCTGTTAAAATATCTAAAAACCTTTCTACTGAATTTTTTGGTAAATGAGTTTTCTTTTTAATCAATGAATCATAAATAGGGCCTTGTGACAGAATTAGCCTTGTCCACAAAAATTAGAAAGCATTTTACATATACTTTCAGTGGAATTAAAGAAAAATGTTGATATTACATCTTAATTAGTCTAAAGAGGGTTTGGAGCTGCAATATAAAATTAATCAATACAAATAGATTTCCTTCTCTCATTATATTCAGTTCATTTCTATTTGGTTCCATCTTGTCTTATTGAAGACAGAATTCACAAAATAAAATTATCTATAACAAGCTTGATCGCAAAAGCAATTTAACCTTGCCGAGGCAGTTTTGGATATGCACATAACATTGCAGATATAGACATGGGAATGTGGTATTGGTGTGTTGAGTTCAAATTTCCAGTGAGGCCTTTGCATTCATTTTCACACAGATACCTTTGGAAAAGTGTGAATTTATATCTACTCCTCACTCTAGCTAGGGGCTTAATAGCAGGGCAAGCTAAGATCTCTACATTTGATTGACAACTAGTCTGGGAATATTACATTCAAAACCAGTTGTATATAGTTAGAATAGTAAAACCTACTTGCTATAGAAATAGCAGCAATGCCTATGGTGGTGAGGCTGTGGCCCTGTACTCACTAGAGGAGTTGCCAGGGTTATCAAAATAGTTTTGCTAACAATAAAGAAATTATCTTAATGATTGATATTTGTTTTAAACTTATTTTATTTTTATTGTCTATAATATCACAATCCTGCTATATTCTATATATCTGCAGAATATCTTCTTCTATCCATGAGGCTATGATATTCTTCAAATATATAGGCTTATACAGAACTGTGATATTTTGTGGATTATCACCACCTTTTTTGTTTCATATAGAATAGTATAGTATCAACACGCAGATCTTTAATCAGTGCCAAAAGATTGTCCTTACATGAAACTCAATCACAGAAAATAGGAAAAAGAAAATCTCTTCTATAATTGTATAAAGAAATCTCTGTTCTTCAGATTGAACACTTTTATTATTTTTATTTCACTTTGTTCATACTTTTTGTACACCATTTTAAAGTCATTTATATATATAATATGTATATATATATATACATACACACACATTAATTTTAACTTCTGAAAATTTCATGGTTCTCCTATTTGAATTTTCTGATGAATCTTAATTCATAAGTTCATGATTGAATAAGCTCATGGTGAGTCTTATGGCAATCTATAGAAATTCACTTATCACTTTTAAATATTTGAGCTTAATAACTTTAACAAACTATTGCAACCACAAATATGAAGCTGGTTGTTGTTTTAAGAAGTGGGTACAAATAAAAAGATTTGAAATTGACAACTTTTCCCATTTCATTGAAGCAGATAACAAACACTTCTATTTTCTTTTTTTTTCTTTCATTATTTCATTGAAATCAAGTAGTGTCTTTGATAAGACTTTTGTCTATCCATGTTATTAAAATAGAATAGACAATTATTTATGAGGTATTGACAGGGTGTAACAATCATGCAAACTAATGAAAGGAGGGACAAGTACAATTATAATAGGATGTCATTTATATATATATATATATATATATATATATATATATGTAAATGTGTTGTAATACTCATTTCAAAAAACCCTTTAAGAATACGAAGAAAAAAATGGTGATAAAAAAAGAACGAGCTAAGCACTTAAACATCAGTCAAAGTACGTAGCCCAAAGAACAAAAACCCAAGACAAGTAACCTAAAACAAAACAAGTAGCCTCTTTAGCCAACTTTCCCTGAAGATCTAATTTGGTAAAACCTTGGTAGGTTCGTTGGCTCTCTAGGTTAGCTATTTACTATATATATATATATATATATAGTAATTTAACTTTTTAAGCTTAAATCCCATGAACATCGAGTGAACTTAAATTCAAATCTATTAAATTGTCAGTTTAAAATATGCACCTGATGGTTGCATAATGCATGAAGCTACAAGTCGTGGCATAGACATAAGATAATATGTATATTTTTTTATATATTATATGCATGAAACTACGAGTCGTGGTATAGACATAGGATACTATATATATAATTAGTAACAAATAGAGCAACCTTTATAGATATGCCATGTTTTCTTGTTTTATCTTAAATCTTTTTCTTTTTAATCATTTAGCACCGAGCAAGGCAGGACCAACACCATGAAGGGGGTTACAGTGAAAGGAAAGACTGAGTACTGGGGGGGGGGGGGTATTGCAAAAAGATAAAAGATAATTGGGATGCAAGAAGATGGCAATTGATGTTGCACTTAAATTTTTGGAGATTGTAGCTATCAGGGAAGCAAGTATATGGAAGGAAGTTTCACAGGTGGGAAGTGCGAGAAAAGAAACTGTTAGAGTAGAAGAAGCAGTTACATTTAACTATTTCAACGGTAAAAGGGTGGGATCTAGATGTCAATCTAGTAGTACACTTAAATTCACATGGATATCAGGGTAAAAAAGCGTGTCAGAGCATCTGCCATGAAAACATTTGCAGAAAAGACAGAGGGGAAGCCATGTCACATTGGTGAGAAAGTGACTGATTTTAAGATGCCAAGTCAGGATTGATTGCATTGCAGGTCCTTCATTGGATTTTGTTAAGAACCTCAAGATGAACAGCAGGAACACCTGACTAGATATAGCAACAGTATTGAGTGTACAGACAAATGGTAGATTTATAAATGCGCAAGATGGATTCTGATGACAAAAACTTTCTAACATGACGCAGTGACCCAGTTTTCGTAGGATACAGCTATAATTCAATGTAGTCATTCCACTTTGTTTCGGTTGAAAAAGTGAGGCCAAGGAGGCACAGAATGTTGTTCTCAAGGAGATTTGAATCAGCCATGCTGATGGCTGGCAGGAAAGTTTCTCTATGGTGGTTATAGGAGAGCAATTTTGTTTTGGAGGCATTAAAATTTACAAGTCATTTCCTGTTGAGATGGTAGTAAATGGTAGTGTCATTTGCATAGATGCCTACTTTAAAACTGATGAAATCAAGATCATTCATGATAATCAGAAACAGCGTTAGGCCTATGATAGAGGCTTGATGGACACCTAGGTTTGTGTGAAAGGATCTGGAAGCTTCTCCATTTAAAACAATTGGATTAAATTAAGCAATTGTCCAGTAATACCATAGCACTGGAGTTTGTTTATAAGGCCAGTATGCCAAACCCTGTCAAGCACTTTTGAGATACCTAGAGCCATAGCTCAAGCATAAACATCATTATCAAGAGCCTGGTATATATATTCAGTGATGGCCATTAGCACATTTGCAGCAGACCTTGCAAAGTGGAATCCATGTTGTCTGTCAGAGAGTAGGTTGTCAGGTGCTTAACCATTTCAGCACTGATTAGAGTCTTGAGTACTTGGCCAAAAATCGGTAAGAGGCTAATACGGGTAACAGAGGAATCAGAGGGTTCCTCAGACTTCTTAAAAACAGGAACTACAGATGAGGACTTCCAACAAGCTGGAAAGCAAACAACAGAGAGGTAATAGTTATAGTTTGGAGAGGACTGAAGCAGCTCAGGAGTACATTTTTTTGGATGGCGACTAGGATTCCATCACATTCACTTGCCTTATGGGGGGTCTAATTTAGATATGATGTTTGAAACCAGAGACAGGGTTATGCAGATATCATTCAGTAGAGCCTCTGCTCTTGATAAATTGGGTGTGAGTATTCCAGACAAGTCAAAGTTGGAAGAGAATTTATGAGTAAAGCATTTAAAAGCAGAATTTAGTAAGGATTTAGGGAAACAGGAAGAATGGTCAGTATTTTGAATTCAGTGATGCTTGTTTCCATTGGTCAGGTCAATTTCATGTGTTCATATTTTGTAGTGTTGCTATATGTGTGTGTGTGTGTGTGTTTCTGAATTTTAGTGATTGTTTTGTGTATGTCTCATAGTATCCACGTGCCTAATTTCTGAAAATGGTCAGTCAGTTAAATGCCATACGTGATACATGCTTGGACAATCATATCTTGAAAGAGACATGACTGACTAGGCAGAAGATTATCCCGCTGTAGGTTGCCATTGCTTTCTGCAATAGACTAATTGTCAGCCAAGGCTATAGAACCCAATTTGTTCTGTTATTTAACCCATAACTGGAGGAAAGTGACAGATTAATACCTTTCCCAAGGGTATTTGCGTATAAGTGAATGCAAGGAATTCAACTGGAATTCGAACTCAGCTCCCCAATTTGTCGTTTTCAAGTCAATATCCTCTGCACCACAATGCACATAGCAAGCCAAAATAGAAAGTATGTGTATATGTGTGTATATATCAAATTTCTAGTGGTTGTGTGGTGACTACTGATTGTTTCAAGGCATGTATTAAATCTGGATTAAATTCATGTTATATTAAATTGGGGATAAAGTTTTATAATTCAAATTCTTTTTTATTGAGGAAAATTCATTTGTCTGGAGAAGTTTTTAGTGTGTAATGAGAATGGATATATTGTCGTGCTGGATTAAATTTTTATAATATAGGTTGCTTTACTATTTATAATTTTTATGCATACTGGGAGACTTTTAGTTTGTGTTGAAGATAGGGCATAATTTACAGTTGCATGGTTGATTTTTTTCTTTTTTCTTTTTTTTTTTACAAATGTTCACCCAATATAAAGCTAGAGTATCACTCAAGGTAGAGGGTTAGCATGAGAAAAGGAAAGAAGGGAAGTTCTTCGGGCTATGCATGAAAAGTAATAGCTAATTCTAAACTTGAAGAAGTTAAAATTTAATTAGTGGATAACATTTCAGAATTCAGTCCGAGTTGCTAGAAGTATGGAGTTGAAGTAGACTTCATTAGGAACTGGGGGCAGAGAAGAAATAAATAGTGAAAATTTTCAGTGTTCAGACAGAGATGTCAGAAGGTAGTTTAGAAAGAGCTGGAAACCCAATCTTAAACAGGGGCAATGGTTAAACCTCTACTCCCATTCAAAAGACCAGGAAGAAGTGTGAACTGGACAATAGGCAAGCCTATCTACTCCTATTAAACATATATAATAATTGCCTACTACTTGTTTCCAAGCATACCCATATATCAAAAGGGTAACTAGCTAAACTCTATTACAGATGCCTGCTCCTGGTTATGACAAACTACATCCAGCAGCAAAGCTTCTGAGTGTGAGATTGGAGGTTTTAAAGAGCACGGAACCACCTCTTAATTGCTGTTCCCAGGTCCTTCCTGACCTTGAGGGGTAGCACTTGTCAGAGTCCCAGCTATGGGCAAATAGTGTAAAATGTGTTCTAAGCATTACGTTAAACTACTTAGGCTGTCTTTAGCTTTGGATAGCAGCTTGTCTAAGAGAAGAAAATCTCTGAAGTAAAAATCCTCTACTCTGTGTGAAAAAGAGTAGGCTGAACTGTTTAACTTTGGCAGGTAATCTTCCTAGAGATGGCGACTCGATAAAAACACATTACAGTCTCCTAAACTTGTTGGTGTTAGTAAGGGCATACAGATGTAAAATTAGCTCCAATTTTTCATGATGGTTCAATTACATATGATAGACTATGTAAAACATGAATCCAGCTTATCAAAGAAAATTTAAGGAAGTTGAGATTACAGCCAGGCCTTACACAAAATTAGAGTGGGGGCTGGAGAAGAGTCAGCAAGAAAACCTTGTCCAACCTATGCTAGCATGGAAACAGATGTTAAATGATGATGATGATAATGCTCAACGCATGGAAACCACCTGTGGTTTATACTGCAACTATGCTGAGCAGACCTTAGTTACAGTTTCTGGAAGAGAGCGTATAATCAGGCAGTATCAATTATTTAACAAGGTTAGTACACTCAAATCATTGGTCATGATGACTTGTACAATCAACAGTGTCTGGGTGAGTAGTTATAATTCTTATTTTGTGACTATTAGTCTCAGGATGTGTGTTGTGGTGCGGTGGATATCGGCTTGGAACAAGAAATTGGAGAGCCGAGTTCGAATTCCAGTCGAATTCCTTGCATTCACTTACGCGCAAATACCCTTGGGAAAGGTATTAATCTGTCTCTTCCCTCTAGTTATGGGTTAAATAACAGGACAGATTGGGTTCTATAGCTTTGGTTGGCAACCAGTCTACTGCAGAAAGTAATGGCAACCTACTGTGGGATAATCGTCTGCTCAGTCACTCATGTCTCTTTTGAGACATGATCGCCCAAGCATTTATCACGTATGTCACTTAACTGACTGAGTCTCAGCTTGTGAGGGAAATTGGGTTTGTATATAAAAATGTGTCAGATTAATAAATTTAAATCCATTAGTGCGTTGTGGTGCAGTGGATATTGGCTCAGAACGAGAAATTGGGGAGCCGAGTTCAAATTCCAGCTGAATCCATTGCATTCACTTATGCACAAATACCCTTGGGAAAGGTATTAATCCATCACTTTCCTCTAGTTATGGGTTAAATAGCAGTACAGATTAAGTTCTATAGCCTCGGCTGGCAACCAGTCTACCACAGAAAGCAATGGCAACCTACTGCAGGATAATCTTCTGTCTAGTCAGTCATGTCTCTTTCGAGACATGATCGCAAAAGCATGTTTCAATTATGCCACTTAACTAACTGACTTTAGAAATATTGTTGTTTACATTTTGGATGGGAAAGTGAGCATTTGTGAACTTTCAGGAATCTGAATGAGAAGAATAGACTTAAAGGCACTATAAAACCTTGTTTAATCAACAATGCTCTTTGTGGCTGAGTTGGGTAAAAACACATCAGATGTAACAATGACTTTTCTTGCAAAAAGGGGATCACAAGTTCAAATTATGTGAAAGGACACATTTTTTCTTTAATAAGATTTCTTAAATATTCACGCCAGCAGATGAAAATAAAATACTGTTAAAAAATAAAGGAAACTTGCAACAGTGTTGATGTCTGCAGATTGTGCCAAGAAGAGAAGTTAGCCATAGTATCACTTCTAGAACAAGAAAGGTTGCTAAATAAAAGGTCTGAAGTAAGATCCAGATGTAAAACATCTTAGAAAATATATCTTGAACTTGTACAAAACCCTGATGAAAGTTTTTAGAATATTATTTTGCTAGTCTTGACCCTTATTTTAAACTTCTGTTTATGTGTTCTGGAAGTTCCTGTCATGTGTTTGAAAAAGTACTGGATGATCAGTTAATACCTGAAGATACTGAATAATTGAAACCAAGGTAGCATAATTGGCTGATCTTTTGAATTAGGATTTTATATATATATATATATATATATATATATATATATATTAATGCAGGTTTCATTGAATAATATAGACAAGTTTTGTCTATTAATTTTGTGTAGGATCCGTTCATACCGTCTGATATACTTGATGGGGATGTCGTTGAAAGACAACAAAAAATCACAGTATTTGTTGAATTTTTTATCGGGTCTAAGCTTTCGGCTCACATAAGCCATTATCAAAGAGTAAATATTAACACACAGTAAACATAGAACATTTAAGTTATTAACAATAAAGAGAATTTATTGTAATAACTTAAATGTTCTATGTTTACTGTGTGTTAATATTTACTCTTTGATAATGGCTTATGTGAGCCGAAAGCTTAGACCTGATAAAAAATTCAACAAATACTGTGATTTTTTGTTGTCTTTCAACGACATCACCATCAAGTATATCAGACGGTATGAACGGATCCTACACAAAATTAATAGACAAAACTTGTCTACATTATTCAATGAAACCTGCATTAATGAAAAAATGCTGCCAAAATACACACAATTTAAATATATATATATATATATATATATATACACACCATAATAATGATCCCTGTATACTGTCTTAATATGTATAGGAAAAACTATTAAAAAGTTGTAAGTTTAAAAATGTATTTTTTTTTTTACAGTATTTATTTATTTCTCTCTCTCTCTCTCTCTCTCTCTCTATATATATATATATATATATATGTATTTGATATTTCAGACTGGCCTTGGCCTTTCATTAGAAACAAATGATTTTAAAATTTAAACTAGAAGTGTTCATAGTGAGAAGCGTCTGTCGCGAGATGTTTACATCATGTGATGTAGAAAGTGATAGAGTTTTTTGAATATTTTTAAACGTAGACCTATCTGTAATAATACTTTAAATGTTGTTTTAAAGAAAATTTTTTTAAGTTCATCTAAAAAACAATTTTTTAGATACATTTAAAAAAAAATTTTTTTTTTTAGATACACGTAAAAAAATTTTAAAATCATTTGTTTCTGATGAAAGGCCGAGGCTGGTCTGAAATATCAAATATATATATATATATATATATATATATATATATATATATATAATAATAATAATAGAAATAAATAAATACTGTCAAAAAATTACATATATGTATATATGGCAGCATATAAGTAAACTCTGTTGAATTTTTTGATTGAGCATTTCTGGAATTCTTAAATTTTCTCACTTGCTGGAGTGTAAAATTGTCCATAGTGTCTATTGTCCCATGCGCATTCGAACACTTCCTTAGCCATATTCAAGAGGTTTGGATAATTATTAATTTCCTTTCACAGTTGTCTTTTAAGATGTAATTCTAATATGCTTCACAGAAACAAACACACACACACACACACACACACACACACACACACACAGATATATTGTGTTAAATTGTAATGATGCTTCGTGCCAAAATTGCTGGGGTTTTTTTTTGTTTTTTTTGTTTGTTTTTTTTTTTTTGCAGTAGTTTACTGGTTAAAAGTCATTTTAGGCAAACAGGCTTTCTTTGGTCATAAAGTGTTTGGTATCAAGATAGATATAGAGTGTTGTATCAGTCAGTCAGTAGAGTGCCATACGTCATACACACTTTGGGTGATCATGTCTCGAAAGATACATGACTGATTGGGCAGATTATCCCACAGTAGGTTGTTATTGCTTTCTGCAGTAGACTGGTTGCCAGCCAAGACTATAGAAACTAATCTGTCCTATTATTTAACCAGTTAAGGGAAGAGGTGGATTAATACATTTCCCAAAGGTATTTGTGCATAAGTGAATGCAAGAAATTCAACTGGAATTCGAACTCAGCTCCCCGATTTGTCATTCAGAGTTAATATCCACTGCACCACAATGCACATACAACAAGTGTTATATATGTAACCAAAAATGTATTTATAAAAGACAATATGAATAAAGACAAAAGAAAAACTTTCATTCTCGTGATAAAGTCCATCAGGAGATAAAATGTGTCTGCTAAGATAAGTTACCCTTTAGCCTTTATATATATATATATATATATATATATATATATATATTACAGAAATTAACGAATTTTAACGAAACTTGGTTATAAACAACCGACAATTTGAAATTAATTGTTTGAACATTATTTTTTATCGATACGCATATTTAAGTAGATATTCTGTTTTTTAATTAAACAGTATTATATATTTATATCTACTGACCTGATTATTTACAATAAATTTTTATTATGAAAATGTGTGTCATAGGGGAAGCTATGTAGATAGGGGTCGCAGGTTTGAATCCTGCCGAATGACACATTTTCGTAATAAAAATTTATCGTAAATAATCAGGCCAGTAGATATAAACATATAATACTGTTTAATTAAAAAACAGAATATCTACTTAAATACGCGTATTGATAAAAAATAATGTTCAAACAATTCATTTCATATACATATATATATAAACTTCATTACTGCTATTTTTTTGTTTCTTTATCCAACATTTAAGCTATTGCATTTGATGAACATTGACTAGGAAGAAAAATCAACAGCCATACAAACAGTTTTGAATGTTTTAAAAAGATATCATTAATGGCCTCCATTTCTATCACTATAGAGAAATGATTCTGCTTCTGTTGTGTCTGAAGTCTCCTTCAAAGCATAAAGAATAATTGAAGATACAAAGATTTATTTTTTTTATTCTTTCAACCAAATCCTTACCAACTGAACCAATTATAAATTTTCACTGATTCTAACAGACAAATAGGATTGTCTTGGAAATGCCAGTTTCTCCTGATTGCATTTTAATATTAATAATTAAAACTTGTTACTTTCTTTTATATTATAATTTGCTTTATTTTTGTTTGGATGAATTTAATATTTTAAGAAATGCCAGTTTTGTCCCATGATATCATAGAATATTTATGTTGACATTGTTAATACTAACACTATTTATCATTGTCTTTGATTCTGAAAAATGTAACATAAGAATTTGATCTTTAAAACTCATATTAGTCCTGGGTATGATGATAAACTAATAAACTACATCCAGCAGCAAGGCATCTGATCAGGTGATTGGATTTTTCAAGGAGCATAGAACCACCTTTGAATTACTGTTGTTCCTAGGTCCACCATGACCTGGGGTAGTAGCACCTGTTAGGGTCCCAGTTATGGGCAAATAGTGAACCTTCAAACAAAAGCAAAAATTATGAAAGTATAAAAATATATTTTGTATTGTAAAAATACCAGCAATATATCTTTCTATAAAAACAAATTACTAACAAGACATTTTATCTGTAGATGAAAGCATAAACTTACATAGAGATTTGCTAACCATACAGTTACAGTTAAAGCTTTTGGAATTGGGGTTTAATTACCTATTCTTTATTTTATTCTTCAGTAAATTTTTAATTCATTCCTTTTGTTTATATACATTTTAAATTATATATTTGGCTTGGCTAGTAAAATTAGATGATGAATCCCTTAAAATTTTAAGTGTTGCCAATGAAAAATCTTTGATAGTCTCCAGTAGGGTATTCCTCAAAAATTTTAAATTTAAATTCACCATCTTCAACAAAATTTCATGAGCAAATAGAAAAATAAAGAATGAAAATCTATTATCTTCTGCGAAGATCTTTGAATAATATATATATATATGTGTGTGTGTGTGTGTATGAAAATATGATCTGGTGAATGTTTAAGTCATGAACCTGCCAGCTATCATACAGTGTTGATGCCTGTCAACATTTTTTATATATACAAAAGCTTTATTTCTGACATTGAGCATTCTTTCTCTGTAGCTATAGCAAATTTTCAACAAAATTATAACATGCCCCCTGTAAATTTTAATGTTACTAATGTTTAATGTTTATTATGATATACAATTTAATACAAGCTAAAGAAGACATTATCTTCTTTGCGAGATCATTTTCTATTGACATAATATCCAAAACATTTAATCTGTCTTGAGTTATGGAAGGCCACAAGTATGTTTCCATAAGTTTTAGTTTTGGAAGATCTCAAGCACATGACGTGGTGACATGATGGTGCCCTTGGCCTTGATTGCATCATTGGCAGCTACCCAAATTGCCAGTACATTGAGCCGGCCCTTTTTTCCTCTTGTTCTGCTTATACAACAATCTTATTGTATAGCTCTCTACTTTGAGTGGCTCTTGGGTTTTGCAATGGGTGAATGTCAATCAAAAAAAGAGATCAGTTCTTTTATATTTTCAAAATACTATTAGTATTCTTGGACGCTGTTGTATTGCCAAGGTGGCAGTACGATAACAGATGATGTGTGCTGAAATATCTACAGCACAACATCCGTGTTAATGGATATTAAGTACAAACAAGACAAACACAGATAAGACAAAACAACAGTAATTAGAAAGTGAGGCAAGGTTAAGTTGCTAGAGTCATAGAGAGCACAGTCCGATAATAATTATCAATGACATTCCGAATTCTTGACTACTATTAATCTTTATTTATATCACTATTTCAGTCCACAGACCATTCCATATTTGACAGCGCTAGAGGGATGTCAGCTGCTCTACAACAGATGCATTTGACTTCTTCTTTATATTTCATTTTTTTATTAATATATTTTTCAAAGTGGTTTTTGTTGAATAAAAGCTTTGTTGATTGGACCAATATTGGATAACTGAAACTATAATATGCAAATAGTGAGGTCCTTGGGGACTCCATGGATGGGGAGCTCCTACTGTAACTGGAAAACATTTAAAAACCCACATGTAAAAACTTTCAGATTATATAAAGTAAAAATAAATAAAAAAAATGCAGTCATTTTTTATGACATCGTAAAATATTTAAAATGTCCTGCTATAAATTCTGTGATCTCATCAGAATTATTAAAATTAATTGGGTTCCCTTGGAAATTTTACCAATTTGAGAAATTAATAGAAAGCTTTATAATAAACATTTTCATATGTGTTTGCACACACACACACACATTTTACATATATATCTTTTCATCCGTTTTGTTTATTTAGACATCGAGCACTGTCATTTACTATTTAGATAGGTGTCTATCTTTCAGTTTATTTTTTCTTTTTGGATTTTGATTTATTGGTTTTGTTTTTGATTTCTTTGGTCACTTGGTAAATTTTGTGTTCGTTTTATCAACACTTTTGTTAGTTATCTGTTTTTGTGTGTTATATATATATATAGTGTGTGTGTGCGTATACACTAATAATATACATTTTGTTTTTCACTGTTTGATACAACTTTGATTTTAATGCATGTTGCATTCATCAGACACAGATTGTAAATTGTGCAGAATTTATATATATATATATATATATATATATATATATATATATATATAACTTACTGTTAGAATTGTAGAACAGTCAACTTCATTATAAAAAAATATGTGTGTGGCGAGGGCAAACAAGGAATAATTAAAAAATGCACTTATATACACTCTGTTACAAATCTACAAATATATACATATATTGTCACATAGGCAAATAGACAAACACATACATATCCAAGTTCAGAATATTTGTTAAAAAATGCATATATACACACTACAAAAGTTCAGCATGTTAGTGCAGCAAGCAGAATATTTGCCAAAAGACCCTAAAAAAGGCGGAATACAATGAACAAAAAAAAAAAATCAAAACACAAACACCTACCTAAGCAGTAAATTAAAGTGCCCAGCAATTAGGCTATCCAGACAGAGCAAAAAATGCTTCACAGCATCAACCCTTAACAAGGCACAGCTTGAGTTGTTACTTAAATTTCATTCTCTCGCACTCTTCAGGTGACACACATACATATATATTTGGTTGTTTAAAAATTCCAGTCACACATTTGTAAAAAAATCCCTGTCTGTGCATTTGTAAAAAGAGTAAAATCAGTTATTGTAAATCGCCTGAAGATGCCAATAGGTTGAAACCTAGGTCGTGGAAACAACTCATTTCAAAATGAAAAATATTAAAAAATTTTACAATATAATTGTATTGAACACTTTTTAATACAACTTTGTACTGGTCTAATTTAATTATAAGCAAAAACTAAATAATTATATATGTGTATGTATATATATATATATATATATATATATATATATATATATGTAAAATTTTCATTTCGTCATTGCTAAATGGCTATCCAATGAATTTAAATATCAAAATTTTTGTTTTATATATATAGGACCAAATTATTTTTAGTATAAATTTTAGTTCATTTATAAATTTAATTTTATTTTATATTGATCAGTTTTTTTTTATCACTGCCAGTGATAAACTAATATATATATATTAGTCATTCACATACAAGCCTGTTTTGCTGTATCACGGCTCATCAGTGTGGCTAGACACATTCACTTGCTTCTGGCCTGGATTGAAATTCGATCGATTTGGTGTCAGTCGGAGTCGCTACCCCCTAAGCCATAGGCGCATAGAATCAGAGAAGTAAAATTTTAACATGTTGTATATAAGCAGTGTATACACACACCAGTCACCGAAAGAACTCAATTCATTCCTGATTTGGTGTCACTCAGAGTCGCTACCCCCTAAGCCATAGGCGCATAGAATCAGAGAAGTAAAATTTTAACATGTTGTATATAAGCAGTGTATACACACACCAGTCATGAAAAGAACTCAATTCATTCCTGAAAAAGTAATGCATGTATCGCAGAAGTGGAAACAGTTTGTAAAATTTTCTTCTCTAGAGAGCTCAATTGTGCCGCCTAAGCACGAATTTACACGAGATACTAGATTAGCAACTAGGTCCCACCCTTTTACAGTTAAACAAATAAGATGTAACCGTAAATTCTACTCCAACAGCTTCTTTTCTCGCGCTTCCCGCCTGTGGAACTCCCTTCCACAACTCTGCTTTCCCGACAGTTACAATCTCCAGGTATTTAAATGCAGGGTCAATAGACACCTCCCTATCACACTAACTCCCAACTATTCTCACAACACTCTCATCTACCCAACCCTCATTCTCAGTATCCTTACCCGCCTATCACCCACCTATCACCCACCCTCTGTCATTTCCTATATTTTATCGGCCTTTCTCCACTCTACGTAGGCCCCTGCACAGTAGTGGCAGTGACATGCCATGCTCGGGGTGAAACGCTTATAAAAAAAAAAAAAAATATGAGCATATAATTAATATAAGTAAAAATTTTGACACTTAGCTAATTCATGTTACCTTCAGCATCCTGACTCTCTCTCTCTCTCTCTCTCTCTTTAGGAATCACTCCATCCACTCATCAGGGGTATGAGCAAATTATTGCATATACTTCTCGATTTTTCTTTTATAGATGCACTTCTCATTGGTGCATTTTCCCTATAGTGCATGTGTGCATGCATGCATATGCACCCATGCACTCATCTAGGTGTATTTAGGCAGCAAAAATTCTTTTAAAACATTTTTGTTGAACAATAGCAGCAAGGTCTGTCTGTACATTTTTTATTAAGTTTTTCCATTTTTCAACTTCTTTTATACAGTTAGTAAACTTTCCAAAGCTCATTTTTTATCTTTGAATCCATACTTTCAACTGTTGGTATGGTTATTTTTTTGTCTTCGTGTGTGTAAAAGGATGCTGAAATGTTTGTGACCTCTCTAAAAAGTTTCTGCTGTTTGGTCACTTGGTCAGATTTTGGGAAGTGGGTCTGGCCAAGAATTTATCAGCACTTTCTAGTGTGTGTGTACATACGTAATTCTTCTGATAAATAAATACAAAAGGATAAAATAAAATAAAAAAAATTAAATTAAGAATCTAACACTGAAAAATCCCAAAATAACATGCCAGGGAAATCAAAGGAGTTCCCCCAATTGCAAACAGTTTGCTCTTTAAAGAGGGCTAAAATGGCTGAATGTATTTGGGTAAAAATAGTGTCCTAGAATACATCTATATCAAACCATTAATAAAATTATTTGTAAGAAAATAGGAAAAAGGAACTCAAAGAACTTAAAAGAAATATTTCTGTAGTCTTCAATAAAATATGTGAAAAAAAAAATTTTCCCTGCCCACACACAGACACGTGTGTGTGTGTGTGTGTAAAATAAAATAAACTTTTCCTTACACCTAATGGTGTGTAGGGCAGTGTTTTTGCTGTTTCCGTAACAACTGTTTTTTTTTTTATAGGGCAGGGTTGTCAGTTCTGCGCCCAACCCCCAAACCTGGAGGAAGGTGATTTCTAAGCGTAGCTTAGACGTAACACACGGCCAAAAGTAGAGGGTATCCAGTGTGGATTGAACTGACTACTCAGTTATAATGATTCTAGTGAGATGAGCTTGCTAACCATTACACCAATCCAAGGTGCCCATATATATATATATATATATATATATATATATATATGATGAGTATTTTTATTTTTAATATTTTACTCAAGAAGTTTTGATAAAATTGATATCACATATAAAGCTTAGCTGAATTCATTACAGGAATGAGAAAGCTCTGCAAGCACCCACTCACATGAATCTCTTACATAAATTAGGTAGATTGTTCTAAAAGAGAAAAAAAAAACAGTCTTAATTGGATGTCAATTCAAAACAACCTGCTAACAGTATATTTATGGCAGCAGCAAACATTCTAATGGACAAATTATGTACAATTATTTTACTTCTTTTTTTTCAATATCAGTGCATTTGTATATTAAATGTGATCTTTCCATTTGTTTTTATGCTATAAATTTTTTTTCTCTCTCCTACCAATTATATGCGAGAAACAATATTAAATAACATGCACTGACCCAACCCTTTAATATAAAATACTATGATTGCATGAGCTATTTTCACACACACACACACACACACATATATATATATGTAACCTGATGATTGTGTTCAAGCATATAACACTCTTGCCATTCAGTTTTGATCTCTGTGTACTCACTGCTTATATTGAGCCCTTTTACCCTATAAATATAGCATTCTTTAAACTTATATTTTATGGGAAGTACTGGCATCAACACCGAGTCATGACAGTCTGTTTCATGGCTGAACATGACCTTCAGGCCGTGTATGTTGGTTGGATTATAGCTTGACTATTAATTGTTAGTCATTATGAATAGCAAAATCAGTTATTTCCATTGTATTATGCATTTTTATCATTTTATCATTCTCACACACACACACACATATATATATATATTATTTAATTATTTAGTTTTTAGTCATAATAAAACTAGACCAGTACACAGTTGAATTAAAAAGTGTTCAATACAATTATATTGTAGAACTTTTGAATATTCTCCATTTGTAAACGACTTATTATGTGAGCTAGGTTTCTTTGCAAATCACCTGAAGACATCACATGGTAGAAACTTAGGTTACGTAATAACTCGTTTACAAATCAAGAAATATACATACATATATAAACATATATATTTAATTAATGTATATTTGGGCAGCAATGTTTCATTTAAACATGTTTCATTAAAAATGACCGACAAGAAAGATTTTATTAATTTTTTATTTAATTTTTCCAGTATTCTTACATGTTTCCTTTTAGCTGGAGACTAGGAATGTAAATATGTTCCTAATTTCCAACTTTACAAGCACTTTCAGCCTCTTCACAGGCAATTTTCAAAAATGTTATTTTTTTTTTTCTGATGTTGTTATCTTCTTATGTTTGACTGTACTGTAATTTTTCACTTTTGTGTTTGTTGAAAAGAAGAGTTCTTTAATGCTGTCATGTAATGTGCACGGCAAACATCATGTGAGTGTTTGTCTATTTTTTTTTCTTTTAAACTTTCAAAACTCCATTTCCACTGTTAAATAGTGTAAGGTTGATGGTCAGAGAAAATTGTTTGATTTGTAGTGCCTCTCTTATAGTGAGGTGCCTTTTAATATGGTGATTTAAATAACCAAACTTTTTTTTCAGGGTTCTTGTAAGTTATGGCTTAAAAATGTTTTTTATCTCACTATTATGACTAGATAGGTGATATATAAGGCATCTACTCAGAGAAGTGGTAGTATGGCCAATATAGATAATTGATTTATGACAAGAAGCACAATCTTATACAGGGCATGGAAATTCATACACTATATTAGTGATCGATAGTTTAGATTTTGGTAGGGTTGGTTATTAGAAATAACAAGGTTTGCTGTCTTCCATTTTCTATAATATATTATAAATTTTACATGTTTTTCAGGAATTACAGCAGAAATATGGTGTTTAATAATTTTCTGTGTAGAAAATTTGTCCTGTTTATAATTTGCATTTGGCTGCAATAAAATATGTTGATGTTTTCTTGTGTGTTATTTTTAATGCTAGTGTCATGTATTTTTGGTAAGAATAATTTTATTTGTTTATCAATGATGTAATTGGGAAAATTATTTATTTTATGTTTTAGTTATTAACTTAAAAATATTCTTTGGGAGGAAGAATTTTGATGTGTTCTATTTAAGAAGTTCATTATTACTGCTATTTTATATCTTTCTGTGCATTGACTATTATAATTAAGAAGGAGAGTTCTTACTGGTGGGGTTTTTTATACACATAAATGATAAATTTGTTGATTTTTAGCTCTATATTAACATCAAGAAATGGGATTTTGTTATTGTCCATGAGTTCATAAGTGAATTTCAGCAAGGAGTTATTTTCAAAATTTAATTTTAGATTTGCAACTTTGTTCATATTTTCCCTTATTATTAAAAAAAAAATGTCACGTACATACCTTGTGTAAATCTATGGTTTGTTGGTTGTTTGAAATACTTTGTTTTTTTTATATGTGATATGTAGAAATTCGAGAAAGTAGGACCCAGTGGTCTTCCCATACTGACGCCATTAATTTGTATGTAGATGTTACCATTATGGTCCAAAAATGGAGTTTGTTTGGTACATAATTTCCAAAGAATTGCAGATTGATTTTTGGAGGAGGAATAGATGGGTGTTTGTAAATGCAGTCACTAATTATATTCAATGTTTCGTCAATTGGTATATTAGTAAAAAGGTTGTCAACATCCAACGAAGCTAGAATGTTGCCTTTGGGATTGGTAGCTTTTAATATATGTAGGAATACATTAGTTGAAGTGATGCTGTAATTGTTAGGTATGTTTGGAGAAATTATATGATTTAAGGTTTTAGATAGTATACTGGTGTAGGTATTTGTGATATGATGGGTCTGAGAGGAAAACCTGGGTTATGGGTTTTTATGTTACCATAAAGATATCCCAGTTGGTAATCACTGACAATTTTATAGATATTTAAACTACTAATGTACTAAACATATATATTTATATATATTTTTATAATTAACATATATTTGGGCATCAAACTTTCTTTAAAATATTTTTTATTGAATATGGCCAACAAGGAAAATTTGATTAATTTTTTATTCAGTTTTTCCAACATTCTTACTTTTTTTTCAGTTAGTGGGAGTAATGGATAAGTTTATAGCTGTATCATATTGAAGCACCTTTTCCTGTACGATCAGCAAAACTAACCATGTAAGTACCTAGATCAGTGACCATTTCATAATAACCTGTGTGATAAGCTTGGATGTGCAGGTGGCATAATGGATAATGGTTTGGAATTGTTAACCGGAGAGCTGAGTTCCAATTCTATTTGGGTTTATTATATTTACTTACATGTATATACACTTGGGGATATATGAATACACCTCCTCTCCCCCAAATTATGGGTTAATTAGTAAGACTTCTATTAATTATTATCTCAAAAAAATCTTTCACTATAAAAATATTTTGTGGCTTGAAATAACCTGCAAAGGGTCAATCAACTATAGAAAACTAATCACTCAATGTATGTGTGTGTATGTGTATATGTGTGTGTGTAAAAATTCAGTTATAAATCAAAATATATTTGTAAAATGACAATTAAAAAAAATTATAATTTACTGACATGTTTCATACTCTTTTATAAAGGTAAATGTAAGGATTTTATTTTGTGAAATGTATTTATGAACTGAATTAAAACTATGGTTAAGCTCTGAAGTTTTCTCATAAATATTCTTAGAGTAACTGTGAAAGTCAAGGTAAACTATAGAGAAATCTAAGTGAAGTAATTTAATGCCTAATAAATAAAAGGGAGTAAATGTTGTTGAATGTTTTCCTCTTATTTATTTTTCTATATTTATTTATTTACTCTTTTTTTTTTTTTATACAGTATGATTCACTCTATACAAGGCCTGGGAGCCACTCTCTGTAGAGGTTATGTAAAAGGGCAATTTATATGGATAGGAAAGGAAGATAATAGTTGACTCTAGACTTGAACTGGTCAGGATTGAAGTGATCAGGGAAACATTCCCTTGAGAGTCAGTTCTATAGGTTTGTGGTTCATGGAAAGAAGCTATTTGAGTGGAACTTACTTCTCACTGAGAGAGTGTGGGTGGTTTGCTACTATGTAAGTGGCACGGTAGATCCTAGCAGGTGATGCAGTTTGTACGAGTGTTCTCCATGATAGTGGTGATAGAGTGGTGAGAGACTCACCACAACCCACCCGTGAGAGAGAGGTTAGAGTGTGAAAAAAAATTCTTCTCTAACAAGGCCTTGGAGACAATTTTGAACTCTATCAACACTGGAAAATAAGGTGTCAGTACTCGATTTTCAGCCTGATCTGGCTCTTATAAAAACAGAGCATAGCATGAGGAGTCAGTTATCTACTGAAATGGTATAGGAAGCCGTTCGCTTTACCTGCATCTTTAGTGATGGATTGTACATAATTCCACTTGAGGTTGAATGTGAGTCTGAAGCTCTATATCCTTTCAATGCACAGGGCTTCCCCATAGGAACATCCATTCATCAAGATTGGTGGTATTCAAGGTCTGATTGGCAGTGATGTTTGGTTTTAGAGGCATTGAATGTAACTGGCCTTAGAGGATTGGCCATTTATAACTACCTTCAGGGATCTACTTGTTAGGAAGAATTTTTTAATAAAGAAAACTTATCCAGTGATTCCATGGCTGGAGAGCTTGTGTAGTAAACCGTTGTGCTACACCTTGTCAAAAGCATTTGAGATATCTAATGTTATGATCTTTGTGGTATGTGTTGTCAAGAGCCTCACTAATTCTGTATGTAATGGTAGCTAGGACATCAGTAGTGGATCAGGCTGATCAAAACCCATACTGCTAGTCGCACTAGAGATTGATAAGAGGGGAAGATAATTTGAACAAACATTCTCTTGGGAGTTTTTTCCATTGGTCTGTGGTTTGCATGAAGAAGCTATCTGAATAGAACTTACTTCTTCCTGATGGAATATGAAAAACGTGTGTGGTTTGCTACTATGTAAATGGCACTAGCTGTGAAAGTCAGATCTGGTGGAACCAGGTGATGGTAAGATAGATACAGCAGTGAGAGACTCACCACAACCCACCTGTGAGAGAGAGAGGTTTGAGGGTGGAAAATAATTCTTTTCTAACAAGGCCTTGGAGACAATGTTGAACTCTGTCAAGACTGAAAAGGTCTGGGCTACTCCTACCCAGATATGTTAACAGTACTCCATTTTTAACCTGATCTGGCTCTTAGGAGTCGGGTATTTACTGGAGTGGTATAGAGAGCTGATTGTTTTACTTGCATCTTTAGTAATGAATCGTATATAGGAATTCCACTTAAGGTAGGGTGAGTCTGAGGCCCAATACCATATCAAAGCATGAGAGGGCATCCATTCATTGAAACTGGTGATTGTTTAGAGTCTGATTGGCAGTGATATAATGTAACCGACATTATAATAAAAAAAAAATCCTTTCAAAAATTAGTTTTCTACAAGCAGTAGTTTATGTAAATATCTTTAATGACCAAAGAGGAATACACGTTGCTATTGACGTTATAACAAGAAGAAAAAAAAATCCTTTCAAAAATTACTGTTTTCTACAAGCAGTAGTTTATGTAAATATCTTTAATGACCAAAGAGGAATAGGCGTTGCTATTGACGTTATAACAAGAAGAAAAAAAAATCCTTTCAAAAATTAGTTTTCTACAAGCGGTAGTTTATGTAAATGTCTTTAATGACCAAAGAGGAATAGGCATTGGTATTGACGTTATAACAAGAAGAAAAAAAAATCCTTTCAAAAATTACTGTTTTCTACAAGCGGTAGTTTATGTAAATATCTTTAATGACCAAAGAGGAATAGGCATTGCTATTGACGTTATAACAAGAAGAAAAAAAAATCCTTTCAAAAATTACTGTTTTCTACAAGCGGTAGTTTATGTAAATATCTTTAATGACCAAAGAGGAATAGACATTGCTATTGACGTTATAACAAGAAGAAAAAAAAATCCTTTCAAAAATTACTGTTTTCTACAAGCGGTAGTTTATGTAAATATCTTTAATGACCAAAGAGGAATAGACATTGCTATTGACGTTATAACAAGAAGAAAAAAAAATCCTTTCAAAAATTACTGTTTTCTACAAGCAGTAGTTTATGTAAATATCTTTAATGACCAAAGAGGAATAGGCATTGCTATTGACGTTATAACAAGAAGAAAAAAAAATCCTTTCAAAAATTAGTTTTCTACAAGCGGTAGTTTATGTAAATATCTTTAATGACCAAAGAGGAATAGGCATTGATATTGACGTTATAACAAGAAGAAAAAAAAATCCTTTCAAAAATTAGTTTTCTACAAGCAGTAGTTTATGTAAATATCTTTAATGACCAAAGAGGAATAGGCATTGCTATTGACGTTATAACAAGAAGAAAAAAAATCCTTTCAAAAATTAGTTTTCTACAAGCAGTAGTTTATGTAAATATCTTTAATGACCAAAGAGGAATAGGCATTGCTATTGACGTTATAACAAGAAGAAGAAAAAATCCTTTCAAAAATTACTGTTTTCTACAAGCAGTAGTTTATGTAAATATCTTTAATGACCAAAGAGGAATAGGCATTGCTATTGACGTTATAACAAGAAGAAAAAAAAATCCTTTCAAAAATTAGTTTTCTACAAGCAGTAGTTTATGTAAATATCTTTAATGACCAAAGAGGAATAGGCATTGCTATTGACGTTATAACAAGAAGAAAAAAAAATCCTTTCAAAAATTAGTTTTCTACAAGCAGTAGTTTATGTAAATATCTTTAATGACCAAAGAGGAATAGGCATTGCTATTGACGTTATAACAAGAAGAAAAAAAATCCTTTCAAAAATTAGTTTTCTACAAGCAGTAGTTTATGTAAATATCTTTAATGACCAAAGAGGAATAGGCATTGCTATTGACGTTATAACAAGAAGAAAAAAAAATCCTTTCAAAAATTAGTTTTCTACAAGCAGTAGTTTATGTAAATATCTTTAATGACCAAAGAGGAATAGGCATTGCTATTGACGTTATAACAAGAAGAAAAAAAAATCCTTTCAAAAATTACTGTTTTCTACAAGCAGTAGTTTATGTATAATATCTTTAATGACCAAAGAGGAATAGGCATTGCTATTGACGTTATAACAAGAAGAAAAAAAAATCCTTTCAAAAATTAGTTTTCTACAAGCAGTAGTTTATGTAAATATCTTTAATGACCAAAGAGGAATAGGCATTGCTATTGACGTTATAACAAGAAGAAAAAAAAATCCTTTCAAAAATTAGTTTTCTACAAGCAGTAGTTTATGTAAATATCTTTAATGACCAAAGAGGAATAGGCATTGCTATTGACGTTATAACAAGAAGAAAAAAAAATCCTTTCAAAAATTAGTTTTCTACAAGCAGTAGTTTATGTAAATATCTTTAATGACCAAAGAGGAATAGGCATTGCTATTGACGTTATAACAAGAAGAAAAAAAAATCCTTTCAAAAATTACTGTTTTCTACAAGCAGTAGTTTATGTATAATATCTTTTTTTTTACTGCGGGGTTGTAAAAAATACCAGGTTGGGAAACTGGCATGGGATATCTTTCTCTCAATGAGGGTGAATGGGCCTCTCTTAAGTAGTGGTAGGCAACCCATCTAGTGATGGTGTCATGATAAAAACACCCTTGGTAGCTCTAGCGAAGCAACAAGTATTCAGCTACTGACAAGATTTTGAATCTCGGCCGAGGCCGCAGAATAATGATAATGAATGTAACCAGTTTTATTTTGGGGGCATTGAATTTAACCAGCCAGTTTTTTCCCTATTGGGAAGTTAGTGTTAGGACAAAAGTGAAGTCATCTGCCAATCTTTGAACATCAGTACTTTTTGAGGTGCACTCATTTATCATCATATCATTAGCATAGATGTTTACAAGTGTTCAGAGTATATTCATAGGTAGATTATTTATGTAAATCAGGAAGAGGGTTGGTCCAAGACGTGACTCCTGGGGGACATTTGTGTTGATTGTCAGGGCCTCAGACAGTTAATATCTACCTTCAGGGATCTACTTGATATTAGAAAAGGATTTTATAATGTAATTATTATTTTAATTTGATAAATTATCCATATATTTATTTTAAGTAACTGGTTTTGTTTTAGCTGTTTCTTTTTAATTTAAAAAAAATTATGATCATATATATTTGCTTAGGAAAAGAAGTATATCTTTTACAAAAGGAGATATTTGAAAAAAATCCAGGGTGTAGTTTTATATTTTGGCAAGATTTCATATATATATATATATATATACACACACACACACACACACACACACACACACACACACATATTAGAGCCTTTTTTTTTAGTTACACATACATTCCCTAAAAGAACTTGACTGTGATTTGAACTAAAATCATTGAGTTTTCATTGAGATGCTGACCATTACACCACCAGCACTTTTACTCTCAAAGATCCAGATTTTATGGAGACATGACCAAGTGGTTAGAATGTGAGCATTCTGACCATGTGAGTTCTAATCATGGTCATGGTCAATTTGTCAAGGAGAGAAAACAATCACTGTGGATAACTGTTCAGAAGTTCCTGGAAACAATACAACAGGCTGATCCAAGCCTTGTAAGTCAAATTAAGTAGATGAAACTGCTTGGAAATTGTTAATGGACGTGGTGGTTCAAAGTGACAAAATAACTGAGACTGAATGTTAAACTCCTAATTGTGCCAGATTATGTGGTCTCAACTGGAAACTGTAACTAAAGTCCATTCAGCTTAGTTGCTGTAGAACCTATTGGTCAGCTGTTTGGGTGTTGAAGGAACACAAATGTGTCTGAGCAAGTATCTGTAAGAAAGATTAGCTAACCTCTCTAGCTGAGAAGAATACGTTTAAATTAGCAGTTAGCCATTATATACATGTCAGTGTTTTTTTCACTCACATGTAATATTTTAGTCAGTTTTTTTATTTCTCTTTCCTCTCTCTTTCTCACTCTCTTAGACTTTATCTCATGGATCTATGGGCATAGGTACTAAGAAAACTATTCTTCTTCTTCTATGTGCCATGTCTTTTCAGGATGTAGGCGATCATAGCCTTCCACGTCTCCCTATCGCTGGTGGTTCTTAGCACTCTTTCTCCTGTTACACCACCCAACCCCTGCTCTGTCATCGACCTGCTCAGACCTGTCAAGTATGTTACACATTGCTTTCCCCTGACTTTTTTCCCTCTTTATCTGGCCTGTGAGTATCAGATTCTCCACACCCTCTTTCCCAGGAACTTTAGCTGTTTTTTTTCTGATGCTCATTATTAATTTCCTTTTTCTTTCTATTTTTTCTAAAACCTCATCATTGCTCGTATGCTTGACCCCTGATATCCACACCATTCTTCTGTAGAACCATATTTCAGTTGCTTCAAGTTTTTTTTCTGTTTTTTAATCATTTCACTCCAAGAAAGGCAGAACTGCCACTGGTGTGCAGGGGGTTACAGAAGAGATGAGTGATAAGAAGAACAGGTTACAGAGGAGTCGGAGAATGAATAAGAAAAGGATGAGAATACAGATGTGAAGTGGGCTGCATGAGAGTGGAGTGGAAAGGAAGAAGAACATGATACAAGGGTTGACATGGAAAGGATGTGAGTCAAGAAGATAAGAGATGCCAATTGACTTTGCATTTAAATTCTTGATGAGATTGTCAAGCATGCATTGACATATTGAAGAACTGACATTACATAGCAATCCAGTACTGTTTTCTTTGTTTCTAGCAACGTTTTCCTGTCTCTTAATACTCTACTTATCTTCTGGAATGCTTCCTTTGCCATGCCAATTTACCTTCGAATTTCTGTGTTTGCACTTTCTGTCTTCTATTAGAAGACTTTGCAGGTATTTAAATTTTTGTACGTGCTTGATTTTAGCACCCCCCACCTGTATTTGGCATTTTGGGCTGCTCTTTTTGCTGGTGACTATGCATTCAGTTTTCTTGAAGTTTAGTTGTAGTCCTTTCTTTTCACTCTCTAGAAAACTATATTTATTCTAATTTGAATAGCAATATCTGGTTGAATATAGGAATTCATTTAATCTCACTAGCATGTCACTTCAATTTTAAATTAACTTTTCAGAAACATTGAAATAAATAATTTTCAATCTATAATACTAAAATAAATAATTTTCAATCTATAATACTAAAAAAAATGGATTTTAAAGATTCTAATTAACGTACATTTAAAAAAAAAACTTTTTCTATTTATTTTCTGTTTAATCTTTTTATTTGAAGTAGATTATTGAGAGGCAGGAAATTTTCTTTGGAAACAAAGAAAAGAGTACTGGACTGTTGTGTGATCTCTGTCTTTCTATACGACAGCAAATGCTTGACAATCTCATCAAAGATGAAAGACTTGAAGCAACCAAAATGTGGTTCTATAAAAAGATGCTGAGAATACCATGGTCTGAACATGTGAGCTACAATGAGGTTTTGGAGAAAATGAAAAGGAGACATACTTAACATCAAGAAGAGACAGCTTTAGTTTCTGAGAACACATAAGGAAGGAGGGTTTAGAGAATTTGATACTCACAGGATGGACAGATGGAAAGAGAAAATGAGGAAAGCACATATTGCTTTCCTCATTTTCTCTTTTGACATACTTGATGGGCTTAAGGAAGTGGATATCAGAGCAGGGTTTGGGAGAAATAACAAGAGAAAAGATGTTGAGAAGAAATAGGGGGATGTGGAGGTCCATGGTCGCCTACGTTCTAAAGAGACATGGCACATAGAAGAAGATTTGATCAACATATTTCCACCCATCTCTAGATGCCATGATATTTTTTGCTCTCAACAAAACATTCTACTTTGTTCCTTCTTTCTGTTTGTCATACTTATTTCTCTACCCATTTCCACAAACTTGCTGAGTAAGGTTATTTCCTGCTTTTCTCTGCTACCTCCCATGTGTCATGTGTGTGTTAAATTCTCCAAGCCTTATTTCAATATTTTGTTTAAAAAATTCCAGCTCTTTTTGATTGTTATAAGCAGTTTCTTTGTAGTCCCTATTATTCTTATAACTTCCTCATTTGTTGAATGTTCCATTCATAACATTTTCAACATTCATTGGTAGAACCACATCTCAGTTGTCTCAAGTGTTTTGCCTCAATTGTTACCTAATATTAGTGTATGTGAAAACAAATTTTAAATTAACATCTTTGTAAGACTTTTGTGATTAAGGTTTGCCAATCATCCTTTATTGAAAAGGACAGTTCTTTATCTCTTTTTGTCTGTTGTTGAATTTGGATGGTAAAAGCTAATGTCAAATTCAATTACATAATGTATTTGTAAGAATTAAATTAGAAATTACAATTCAAATATATTTTTTATTTGTTTTTTATCATAACTTGACAGAGTTGACAATCCTCCATGTGATAATTAAAAAAAAAAAACAAGAATTTGCCATTTTGTTTACACCAGGTATGAGCAACTATTTTTCAAATGGTCGGTTACATGAGGCAGAATTCATCATTAAAAGGGCCGCACTACTAAGAAAAAAATTAAGGTAATTTTTCATTAAAAATATCGCAGACATTTTCACAACAAAAGTGGATGTGCATAAGCATCTGTCTTAGAAATGGAGAAAAAGTCCAGTTTGTTTTCTTTAGAGAAAATATTTCTTCTATAATTAAAAAAAAAAAAAAATGGAGACTTTGTATAATATTACCACTGATGACAGGGTCATTAACACACATGCTGTGTGTGATTTGTTTCTAATTTATTCCTTTGATGATAAAAAATCATTTTTTTAAAGAAGTATATTTACTCTTTAAAGAAAAATAAATTTTCATTAATGTTTCCTGCTTCTTAAGTAAAAGGTGTTTACACTTATGATCTTCCTTATTGAAAATTGCCAATAGTTTAAAATGCTGACAACATTACCTTCAATGAAGAGTTACAAAATTCAAAAAACATTGTACTGGATCATTGTTTATGTATGTGGCTAAATAAGAATGTGTGAGTGAACAAGTGAGACTGAAAGAACAAAACATTTTAATGACATTATTTTCCTCATGGAATTAGGCATCTATTTGGGCCACATGTGGCCTGTGACTGATTTGCACTATCACAAATTTACTGAGCTGGTCACTAGAAAATTTTGAATCTGTAGCTTTGATCTCACTTATTAAAGACTAGCAGTATAGCCCGGTGTTGCTCGGGTGTAATGAAAGCTTTAAAACTAATCCATAGTCCTGGAGCTCAGACTCAGCCTGAAGAATATTTGTGTGAAGTTTCGTGAGAATCGGATAAAAATTGTGGATTTGTATAAAGGACATACAGACACATAAACAAGCACACACACACACAAACATCTTGTCTTTTATATATATATATATATATATATATATATATATTATTGATTTTCCGCACTATTGTAAGAACTGCAGCCTTGAAACTTCTGAATATCATTTCTTATGTCTTTGTCTATGAGTGTATTAAATTGAATTAAAATCTGACCACTCCTTCTATAACCTGATTTTTTCGATTATCGATTTTTGATATTTATCAGGGGTACCTCGACACAAAACCTAGCTAAGAACAGTCGCAGACACTTATAGTACAACTGTGTAAATTTTCAAGAAAATCGGTTCAGCCGTTTCAGAGTCTATAGGTAACAGGCACACACACACACACACACAGACAAAGTTCCATTTATAAATAAGTTTAGATTTTTAAAGTAGTCTTTGAATGCATTCAATTTCTGATATTTTAGAAGCATAAAACTTGCTAAAATAATATTCAAGTTGATGAAATTATATGTAAGTGCAGGGGGTGAAAAGCTGAACAAAAACATCAGTTATGATTATTCATTTGGAGAAAATGCTGAAGATGTACAGATGCTAAACTTTAAATTTACATTTTAAATGACTGGCATTTGAAGTGTCAAAACACATGCTGCAGTAACTTCTTTCAGCTTTCCAAAGCTTTTGTTTTTATCATTTGTTGTTTTTAATTGGCCCACATTTAATTGATAGTAGATTTGTTAAGAAAGGTGAAATGTGGTATGAACCTGGATGCAAATTTACCATGGAAAATTTAGATATCAGTGCACTTTCTATATATTTTTACTTTAGTACAGTGTTTCTTAGTCTTTTTAAGCAATAGCACACCTAGGAGCAAATGAAAATATCACGGCACACTTAGCAAAATTTTTAAATGGTATACATTTAAATGTTATGAAATAAAACCATAGATTTTAAAAAATACCCATGCAAATATGGACTTAATTCATTTCAATGTTTTTATTCAGCTATTTGCACAGCCTTTTAGTGTGAAACCTGTGCCTGGTGTATTTTCCTCAGTTTCTTCATGTCAACTGTGCAATAAGAAGATTCTCAATTCTTCTTCATTTGAGTGTAGTCTTTCTCACTTTTTATTTTTGTTATTTTGGGGTGAAGTCTAATTCACATAACTAAGCAGTAGAAAATTGCAATAAAACTGATAAAGGCTTTTTAGCTAATGTGGAATAAAAAGTTTTATACTTGTTCATTTATTCAAATATTAACACTGTACCATTGCTATTTCTACACACACACACACACACACACATATATGCTCTAACAATATTTCATGGCACATTTAAGAGGATCACATGTGTCTTGGTATGGCTGTTGAGAATCCCTGCTTTTAGTAGATTACTTTCTATTTCAATTAAAACTGTATTCTTTAAGTAAAAATTATATGATTAATTTAAGGATGAGATACAAAACCTTCTGCCTTATATCTTTCAATAACTTATATTAGTTTATGTATCATATTTCTCTGATTACAAGATGGTGCAATAGTTACTGATAGTAACTCAGAATGAAAATTCAGAGAGACAATTTCAAATTCCACTTATGCACAAATACACCTCGAAACAGTATGAATCCTTCTTCTCCTCCCAGCCATGGATTAAATAGAAGTATTTGTATCGGTATAAACCATTGTTATACTCCAAACAAAATTAACACCCTATTCACTTATAAAATAAAAGAATTATTCTTACATTCAAAATATGCTTCAAGTTTAAATAACCTACAATGGGTCGATAAGCCCTAAAAAATAATCAATCTCTTATAAAAAAGAATGCATATTTAGATCTTTTTTTATTAATGCATGACAGAATTTAGAAATCGATAGTTAAAATGGTTTATAGATTTTTCATTAACATGGATACATATTAATCTAATTGAAAAGACTATTCCAAACCCAATTAGTGTTACAAAGTAGATATCTTGTATATTTAATTCTCTCTTATGACAATATTTAGTTATTTTCTGTAAGTTACAAAGTCAACTAACCACTGAAAGTATTTTCTAAAAATTTGTGAAAATTCATGTTACTTTATTATCTGAAACAAAGCATGCATATTACTGGATTACATGCACATTAAGATGACTTAAAAAATAAAAATAAAATATGCTTACTTACACAAACAAGCTTCCATCAATCCAAAAAACCAGAGAATGCATGTTTAAATATTCTTGTGATTAGGGTATCTCATATATATATATATATATATATATATATATATATATAATGAAAAAGTGCAAAATCTTTGTGTGTGTTTCATTCTTTAGGACATCATTGAACTTAAGTGATGTTTAGGTTATGCTATACACGATTATTAGGCTTTTATTAATTTTTTTTTTATTTGACATTAACTTTCCTAACATTGTTCTGGTATGAAAAATTTATAACTCATTTTCTCTCATATATATATATATATATATATATATATATATTAATGCAGGTTTCATTGAATAATATAAACAAGTTCTGTCTACTAATTTTGTGTAGGATCCATTCATACCGTCTGATATACTTGATGGTGATATCGTTGAAGGACAACAAAAAAATCATAGTAATTGTTGATTTTTTTTATCGGGTCTAAGCTTTCGGCTCACATAAGCCATTATCAAAGAGTAAATATTAACACACAGTAAACATAGAACATTTAAGCTATTAACAATAAAGTGAGCCGAAAGCTTAGACCCAATAAAAAAATCAACAATTACTATGATTTTTTTGTTGTCCTTCAACGATATCACCATCAAGTATATCAGACGGTATGAATGGATCCTACACAAAATTAATAGACAGAACTTGTCTATATTATTCAATGAAACCTGCATTAATGAAAAAATGCTGCCAAAATACACACAATATATATATATATAGTCATCTGCAGACAGATCTGTTTCGCTGTATCACAGCTCATCAGTACAGTTAGACAGCTTTTTACCCAGGATTGAAACCCGACTGAATTGGTGTCAGTCGGCAATTCTACCTCTGAGCTACGGGTGCTCGGTAGAAGGAGGCTGACTTTTTAGCGTGTATATTATCATTATACATGCCCAATAGCTGAGAGTGTTCTAATTCATTGCTGAATGAACAATGTGTAGATATATATATTTATTTATTTATTTATTTATCTGTAAATTCAGATAAAACTTAGAGGGGAATTAGCCACTTTCAACATGTCATTTTAAGACATGCATTTTCAACCTCATATAAACAAAGAATGAGGAGAAATTCTAAGCCCAGAGGTTAGCTCTAAGAAAGGAAGTGGTTGGGAGGTATTGGTTTTTATAGTGTTAAGCTATCGAAATATTAGTAGTAATTTCTTTGGTAGTAGGATGTATATGGCTTGACCCTTGAGTTAGTAGTGGTGGGGAAGTAACTGCTTAGCCAAATTTTATTGTGACGAAATGGAAGAATAGGATAATTATTGCAATTTATACTTATTTCTATGACGGCACATCCTATTGATTGTCCTCTCTTTATTTAGGAATATATTCTGGTATTTAAATTTCAAAATTTTAATTTTTTTCTCTATTGGTTTTTATAGGGTTAAGATATTGGGATTTTAGTAGTAATTTCATCTTTGGTAGAGGGAGGTATGTGGCTTGATTCTTAATTTAGTAGTGGTAGGTAGGGGGAATTAACTGCTTAGCCAAAATTTAAAAAAAAGGCCTTATTGTGACTAATTGGAAAAAAAGGATACTTGTTGCAATTTATACTTATTTCTATGGCGACACATACTAATGATCTCCTACCATTTGTTTAGGAGTATATTCTGGTAGTGAAATTTCAAAATTTTTTTTTTTTTTTGTCAAACATAGATTATATCTGTCTCTTAAGCTATTAGGGGCTCCTAGTCTTGCCTATTAGCTTCCATTTTATCTGTAGATTTAAGTTATTTTCTTTTAATTCCCAGTATTTTTGAGAAAGGGCTAGTTTGTCAATTAGTTAAGCAATGTTAATTTGATATATTGAGGATTTTGTTTTTACTGTTCAATTCTATTAATGCTTTATCTCTATCTTGACATTAAGCATTTTATGACATAAAAAAATGCTTACCTAAAATGCCTTTCTATCAGTAAACTACAGAAAAAAAAATAGCAATACATATAGAGGACTGTCTGCAGATGACACACACACACACACACACACACATATGTATATATATAATTTTTACATATAAAAATTTCAAAATTTATGATCATTTCAGTGAAATGAATTTGCTTCATTGGTAACAATTAATATGATTAGAATCTCCTTTGGGATATTGCCATCAAGCTGCTCCCTTTTGGATATATATATATATATATATTAGTCATCCACATACAAGCCTGTTTCGCTGTATCACAGCTCATCAGTGTGGCTAGACACAGCCACTTGCTTCTGGCTTGGATCGAAACTCGACCAATTTGGTGTCAGTCAGAGTCGCTACTCCTTAAGCCATCGACGCATGGAATCAGAGAAGGGAAATTTTAATGCGTTGTATATAAGCAGATATATATATATATATATATATATATATATATATATATATATATATATATATATACACACAAAAGCTCATCATGCAAAATTCTGATGTTTGATTATTTGGCCAGATTTTGGAAGGCTGGTTGTGTCAAGAACTTTACATACGGGAAGATCTTGTTTTTATCCATTTCTCAAAATCTGACTAAACAACAGAATTTCTCTTCAAACAGCCATTCTGTCTACATTAGTTTTATCTATTCAATCATCCAGTGCATTTGGTTCTTATGGGAAAGTCTGTTTCTACCAAACAGATGGCCAGGGTTTATTGTATAGAATATATACTTCCACTAATTGGTTTATTCAAAAAGTTCTCTAATGGCCATCTTTGACAAACATTCGGTATTCAGGTGTGTATCTTCCCTACAGGAAATGAATATTTTTGTCCCCCTCAAGATGAAAAATTGGTCAGTGGCATTTCAGTAGAGTTTGTTTTTGAAGAAGAAAAATAATAGAAATGGTTTTGTAATTATTTCTGTTCCTTAGCCATGATTTATCTTTTTAAATCCTCCGTTTACATTATCTCTGTTTTACTTTCATTGCTCTCTCTCCTTCTTACTCATCACACTCATTTTTTTATCCTCTATTTCCTTGCTGTCCCTCTTTCCCACTTGGTCATTGCCCTCTCCCTTTCTCTTTCTCTCTCATTGCCCTCTCCCTCTCTCTTTCTCTCTCATTGCCCTCACCCACACTCTTTCTCTCTCACTGCCCTCTCCCTCTCTCTTTCTCTCTCACTGCTCTCTCTTTCTCTCTCACTGCCCTCTCCCTCTCTCATTGCCCTCTCCCACACTCTTTCTCTCTCATTGCCCTCTCCCTCTCTCTTTGCTACCTCTTCCTCTTGCTTCTAGCACCCCCTTTATCTGTCATTTTTCTTTTCTCTTTCTTCTGCATTCACCTCTCTCTCTCATGATTTTGCTTTTCACTTTTCACTTCTCTCTCTTTCTCCCTCTCATTTTCCTATGTTGTGCCTCTCGTTCATTATTATTTCAACACATATACTTTTACATATACTTTTTTCTTTTTATATCTATCTCTTTTTTTAATCTATTCTTGTTCCATTCTAATCATTTTGTCTCTATTTTTCCTTTCATCTTCTTGTCTCATGTTTTCAGTGTTTTTTTCTTATATTTGCAGATTAGAATTTTTTTTCATCCTTTTTTTTTTACACCCAATGGTGTGTAGGGCAGCAACTTCTTGTTACTGTTTCTGTAACAAACTTTTTTTTTTTTATGGGGCAGGGTTGTTAGCCCTGCGCCCAACCCCCAAACCTGGAGGACTGGTGGACCATTCTTGGTCCCTACATTTACAGCACCTGGTATTCCCAAACGGTCACTCATCTAAGTACTGACCAGGCTCGATGTTGCTTAACTTTGGTGATCAGATGAGAACCAGTGTATTCAACATGATATAGTCATAGACACAGATGAGAATAGTAAACATTTAATCCTTTCCTTTTTTTCTTTTCAAAGATAAATTTTTATTCTAAAACAAACTGAAGCCATAGAAGCACCCCAGCATTTGCAAAATAGAATAAAAATGTTAAACTTTTTTTTTCTCAGGTATAATAATCTCTATATTAACCACTATTTACCAATTTTATCAGTCCATTTACTTTCTTATAGAGCTTGTTTTTTAAGCTAATTGTCATTTTATTTTTGTGTTACTTGTTTGTGTATGAAAAGAAATAAGTTGATACAATAGATTGTTTAAAAAAGAAATAAGTTGATACAATAGATTGTTTAAAAAAAGAAATAAGTTGATACAATAGATTGTTTAAAAAAAGAAATAAGTTGATACAATAGATTGTTTAAAAAAGAAATAAGTTGATACAATAGATTGTTTAAAAAATGAATAATTACAGGGTATATGAACATTCCCTCATGATTTGTATGCATTGTGCACACACAAAACTATACAAAATAGTATGTCTGCTATACTTTTATAAATGTTTAGACTCATTTCAGTTTAACTTTAATAGTCCTTTCCACTTAAGTTCCTGAATTAGTGATTTTTACACTTACCATTTATTCTTGAATTAGTCATTTTTACACTTACTGTTTATCAGCATTTTTCATCCTTTATACCTTAGTAGAACTCTTGAAATATTTTGTATGTCTCAGGAAATCTCTGCATAAATATTATCTATTTATATTAAAACCGATCTCTTTCATATTTTATTATGATAATTGAAACCTTTCCAACAATATACTGTACATGTATAGTAAAATTAAAAATATAAACAAAACACAAATTACTCAAAAATACATTAGCATATTCATCACAGTTTATTGGAGAACTCCTAACAACCTCTTGCAGAACATTAGGAACACTAGTTAAGAAGGTCCTGGGTATGATGCTAAACTGCATCTGGCAGCAAGGCCTCTGATTGGGAGGTTGTGAGGAACATAGAACCACCTGTTAATTGCTGTTGTTCTGACCTGAAGTGGTAGCACCTGTTAGGGTCCCAGCTATGAACAAATAGTCAACACCCAAACTCGGGTCAAAACACTATAAAAGTATAAAAATATACTTTTATCGAAAAATATACATTTTTAAAGAAAAAATATTACCAACAATAGATTTTTGAAGGAAAAAAAATTATTAACAGAAATACATTTTTAAATGCAAAACTAGAAGACATCTTCAGTTTTCTAAAATAAAAATTTTTTTTTTCATCAAAAAGTCAACTTTCTCACTTTAACAGAACATTACTTTAACAGAACATCAATTACTAGACTGTTTCCTTCATCAAGCTTTTCTAGTGATGAGGTTAGCTAGACACCCAGTAAGATTAAAGGCAAGACTTGTCAAAGAGTGGTTAAATCTTCCTGTAGGTTCAACAGCCATGTCACAGAATAGTAATGATGATCAAAATGAACCTTCAGGTTCATGGGTTGTGGTTTAACCTGGAGAGAAATGGGCTCTACCAGATCTACTTGTCTATGCTACACATGAATGCTTTCAATTTAGATGGCTTACGGCCATATCACATTGAATACACCAGTTCTCACTCGATCACCGAAGTTAAGCAACGTTGAGCCTGGTCAGTACTTAGATGGGTGACCGCTTGGGAATACCAGGTGCTGTAAGCGTTTAGTGATGGATGTGCATTATGGTGCAGTGAATATCAGCTCGGAAAGAGAAATCGGTGAGCTGAGTTCAAATTCCAGTTGAATACACTGCATTCACTTAAGCACTGGTACCCTTGGGAAAGGTATTAATCCATTTCTTTCCTCCAGTTATGGGTTAAATAACAGGGTAGGACTTGGGAACCCTGCTCTTAAAAACAACTTCCAATGGATCTTGATACTCGAAAAGAAAAAAGTATTACTTGACACAAAACTTATATAAAAACAACAATAAGTTGTTGAAAGAAAAAGGTATTACCAGCAATAAATAAATAAAATTTAGTTGGTAATAAATGACCCGCTGAAGTTGATATGCCATAAAAACAAAACAACCAACCAATTTAGATACATGGGGCAAACTGCTCATATTTGATAATCAGGCCGGTGGTGGTGGTGACCGTTTTATTTATGTTTTGTTGTGTATTTTCACTTTTTTGTATATTAAAATAATGTTATAAATAATGCTGTATATTTCTTATTCTGTAGCATCATGTGATTAAATGAAATATAATACAGTATTTAAATGAATTATTTCTGCCTAAGCATACTAGTGAGGGGGGTAATAGACTTAATTCGCTAATTTTGGCTGGTAACCAGTCTAGGTGAAGAACATCTGAATTCAAAACTGGTAAGTCTGTGGCTTTATGTCTAACAGGTCTACATGCTTAACAACAATATTCAAAGAAAATATTTTCTCACAGAAATCCGATAAAATCAAGTCTGCCTCCAGCAGTCTGGTCATTTTGTCTAATCTTAAGTTATTCAAAGCTACACTAAAAGAACTGAATATGGTTAGTGATATCCATGGTCACAGCTCATTCAACACATGGTTCTCAACTTATCTCCTCTCATCCTGTGAAGAGCACATAATTCCTCTCTGATCTATAAATGAAACACAACTATGAAAACTTCATGGATTTATTTGAATTTTCTCATGTATCATAATATTTAATCATTATTGTATAATTGAATGTTTTAGCTTAACAGTGTTAATCGAATATTACAATAACAATCATAAATGTAAATGCTCATTATACAAACACTATTGCCACAGTTATATCTTTTGATAGAATGACTGACTTCTTTGGTGTTGAAACAAGTGTCCTGCAATGTGACATGCCTCATTCTTGTTGATAATTGTTCTTGACTATGGTCTGCATATTTCTTTAGGCAACATGAAAGAAAAAGGGCTATATCTAAAACGATATTTGACCAATTGAGATTTTGCTGATGATCTTGTTATGATTTCATATTGTATTAAGGATACACAGCCTTTGTTGCAGTCACTTGAATTAGCAGCTAACCAGGTTGACCTCTCCTGCGATGAGAGCACAACAGAGTTCATTACAACATCCTCTGAGGCAACTGAATTCAAATCTCTCAATGGTTCATCAGTCAAGAAGATTGAGGATTTCAGATATCTTCAATCATACATAGTAGATTTGGGAAAAGATTTTTGCCTACAAAAAGCCCTTGCTTGGGATGCATGCAACAAACTTAAGACCTGGAGCTCTATCCTTCCTCATTCCTTAAAAGTTCAAACTTACCAAATATTGATCAAGCTGATCCTTCTCTATGGTTCAGAGACATGGACTTTGTTCATTTAGAGAAATGATTTGATAGAAATTATACCAACATGCTGAGAAAGATTCACAACATCAGCTCAAGTTCTTGTATTTTTGTACAGTATTATCATGGCAGTTACTGTCATGAGGGTGGAGGGATGCCATATACTGGAAGGGTCTTCTCTATTTTGCCCTATGTACAGAATCAAAGGCTTTAAAGAAACCTAAAATAACTAAAGGAAGTGTGTAACTTTCTGTCCATCTTTCTATGCTTCTCCATTATATGTGGCACTGCAGATGACACAAAATTTTTTTTTTAATCATTTCACCCCGAGCAAGGCGGAAACGCCACTGATGTGCAGGGGGCTACATAAGTGTAAAAAGATTAATTAGAAAAGAGTGAGGAGTACAAACTAGTTAGGAACAATAGAAAGCTGAGAAAGCAGGTGCGATGACAGATACATAGGTGGAGAGAAAGGGAAGGTTATACGGGGGTGGGGAGAGAGCTAGAGTCCAGTGGTTAGTAGATGAGTATTGACTTTGCATTTAAATTTCTGGAGGTTGTAGCCGTCAGGAAAGCAAGAATACGAGAGCGAGTTCCACAGGTGGGAAGTGCGAGAGAAGAAGCTGCAGGAGTAGAATTGTCGTCTGCATTTGGCTAACCTGACTGTGAATGGGTGGGACCCAGTTGCCAGTCTGGTTGCACGAGTAAACACCTGTTGAGGAGGCATCAGTGACTTAAGTTCGTCTGAGCAGAAGCCATGAAAGTATTTATAGAACAGACGAAGGGAGGCCACATTTTGACAATGGGGAAGTGGCTGCAGTCGAGCCACCAGATCAGTACCTATCACATTATAGACTCTCCTTTGGAGCCTGTCAAGAACACTGAGGAGAACGGCAGGGGCACCTGACCATAAATGGCAGCAGTACTCCATGCACGGAAGAATGGTTGACTTGTATATATACAGGATGGATTCAGGTGAAAAAAACATCCTGGATCAACATAGTGACCCAACCTTCTTAGCAGTAGATTTTGCTATGGATTCAATATAGTGGTTCCATTTGAGGTCTGAGGACAGGGTAAGTCCGAGGAGGCATAGTGTATTACTCTCCAGGAGAATCGCTTGGTCCATGCTTATGGGAGGCAGGAGAAGTTGCCTGTAATGGTTGGCAGAC